>JAYRBW010079162.1:0-24069 GCA_036023295.1 Invenusta paracnida | reverse complement strand
CATCGCGTTTCGAGTAATATAACATTACTCGAAACGCGATGTTACAGAAATCGAAATGTTTAGTTAAACTCTTGACTATGATAATAATAATGTAGCTGTTTGATATGAAACGGGTCAGAGGAATTTATTTTCATGCAATTTAGTAAATTTAGAAATTATACTTAAAATATAGTTTATACATCTAATTTATACAAGTTTTTATTAATAATTTTCTGGAATAAAACAATTTATTGAATTAATTATTTTGAATTTAACAAGCTTAAAAAATTGTCGAAGTCAAATCATATCTAATTAAATGTTATTAAAGAAATAATTTCATATCTATAGACACAATTTTTGAAGCAGTAGTTTTTATTGTCATATTTATTCTTCCATTATAATAACAGATAACCCAAGAATAAAAGACCTCATCGACAAGTTGAAGAATAACAAATTCTCCGACTCCCTTGACGACAACGAAACCTCTTCACTCAATGAAGACTCCAGGGACTCTTCTGTGCCAGTCGGTGAGAATTTTAGTCAATATTTATTGCATCATTTATCCAGAAAATAGGTCATTAAAATATACCCAGGTATTTGTTGTGTTATTGCGAACATGTTAACAGGTACATTTACAAGTCACGTATTTTTTGTTACAGTATATAGACAGACGCAGCGAAGAGTATTGATTGTTTAATGAAAATCAATAGAATTAATGTTCTGTATACCACGAAAAGAACTTATAATAATATATTCGTAAAATAATTGTGTTATATTCACCTACATACCTACTATTAGACAATAATTAGGTAAACTTGGAATAAATTGCATATTATTTTATATATTTATAGTAGTAGACATTTTTAATACTCAGTAATGATAATATTTTTAAAGAAAGGCGTAATCAATTTCGCACGATTTGTCTAATTTGTTATTAGTATATTAAGTACTGTTTTGTCATATTTTCGTGATATTGAATATCTCACTGCAAGTCACCCATAAACAGAATCAGATTGTTTACATTTTGCTCGTTGCTTGTTTGTATTCTTCTAATAAGGACGTCCTGTGAAAATTAGCAGTTTATCTCTTACAGTAAAAATAGCCTATTTCCTTAATCTGTGAAATTTCGTAAATTTTAAAATTAAATATGCATCATAATGATTAAATTGAGTGTATGTGTGAAATTATAGTCAACTATTTTCTCAGTGTATAGGTACCTAATACTAACCCAAATTAATTGTATACACTATTTAGCTAGCCAAGCAAGCACTGTAGCCAATTTAAACGTCATCTTAGTTATTTTCGTCGTGAAATCGATTGACATGGCGTATTTCTTCTTCATCACACGACCAAACTCTCCATCACGCTAGCTAACTAATGGGCCTTAAAGGGGTTTGTTAAGTGTAAGTGAGGCATACCCCTAAGGCACATGGCATTCTGTACATTGTCAGTTAATAGTAGATGAGATGGAAATATATATATAGAGAGAGAGAGAGAGAGAAGGGGGCTTTGAATATATTCAACGGACTTTAAAGCGGTATATATGTGTGGTATTTTTCCTAGGGGTGTTTATAATATATTACCTCCTTCCCTTTATACGATAGTAATAATATAACTTGTAATTCTATATCACAAGCATGAGACGGGAACGATATAGGCTTGAACATTGTACTAACAGTACTTTTTTCTTGTAGGTATAAGGTATATTAGCGTTGGTTACTATTGCAATATTTTTTAAATGGCTCGTCCCCAGCACAAAGTTATAATACAACATTATATACTTGGGCATTATAGCCGGGTGTGTTTGGTGAAATTATACAACACTTTGGCTCGGTAATAGTATCCCCGTATTTTAGCGAAGAAGCTTTGGGGAAAAGATGACGAAGAGACGCATTGCGTATATAAGACAAAACTAACGAAAGGGGGTCGGGAGAGACCTACACAGGCCCTAAACACCTTGTAGAAAAGTATTTGGGAATATATTTTTGCAGCCCACATTTATAGTTTTGGTTGTGTTTTTTGGAAAATGTCAGCATTCCATTTTCGGCCGGATCTTGTTGGCTCAGGTTCTGGATAATGCGCGTATCCTCGTGATAGCTATTCTATACCCCAAAGCTGACCAACCATCACATAACCATTAATACATAAGCCTAAATCCAATGCATTAGCAATTTTTGCAATTTATAGCCTACGTAACTTTTGCAACATAATGATATACTAATGACGGTGATTTATAATGGGAATATTAACCCCATGTCAGTGGGCATTTGTTGCTGTTAACCTCAACATTTAAAATAGTTTTAATATCGCAGAATTTGCTTATTCAAATTTGGTAAGGTAATAAGGTAATTATTAGTAGTGAAGTTAGTTCCTTATTTAATCGTGCGAACATAGCAAAACAAATATCTGTCAGCTTTTACTTGAATGACAAGAATTTGTGAATTACTGATCTCCGAATGCTTTTCAAATTCTTCGAATGGTAATTAAGTTGAATTACATTCGGAAATTTTCCTTAAAATCTGCTAAGAAATGTAACGATCGCGTGCAAACTGGCATATGGCCCGCATATTGCTCCTGACATCGCCAACTCCACTTTTACTCAAAGGTTGTATCACCTGGGACCCGATTTCCGACAGGTTTCCAATGAGCGGGGTTACCACAACGACCCCTGAATTTCCTTGAGTGAACATCAACATAAGAGACGAGAAAGATCGGATGAGGTGTATTTCAAAGCATAATAAGGGACTTGACTTTGAGCGTACATTTTATTTATGGTACAGGGGAAATTCTACTGCAATTGAGATAAGCTTTCTTATAATTTCCCCGGTGTAGTAATTTTTGTCCCAATTATGTAGTTCTTTCGTGCAGAAATCTTTCAGGGGTTTCTTATTTAATATCAAATTACAGCTCTCATGCCATGATGCTAAGATTAAAATAGTAACAAACTTCTTATAGTCTATGAGTTTTTCTTAGCATTTACTGAAATTATAACTGACTCATTGTTACCAATTTAAAGTAACACATTTTTATACAACTGTTTGGCAATATTTAGTTTGTTAACATTTCTGAAATTACGCGAAAAACTAACAGTTTTACTTTTCTATTCTTTCGTCTTTTTGTATTTTCTCATTTGTTTTCTCCAACTTAATATAGTCTATGTGTACATGCTTTGTCTTTCCTATTACTGAAGTATATATTTATAGTGTATCTGTAAGATTAGCTACAGCATGCAATTCTCAATTATATTATCAATAAACCGCAGCTCCTCGTATTAATACGAGGAGCTGACTCACTCGTATTAATACGAAACTGAAAATCGTATTCTGTATACAATACAGTTAGCTTCTCACTAATTTTGTGTATAGTCAATATATAGAAGTCACAGAAGAGAGATAGCTTGATTACTAATTAACTAATGGAGGAGAAGGAAGCCCGTTGTTTTCCTATAATATTGTACAGTCACCCTGGAGCAAGAAGGGTGGTAAATTCTTCATAACACATTCGAGGGTTAAGATATCGATATATCTGGGTTCTTCTCGACTTATTTCTGACTTGCTTCAATTACGTTTGTATAAAACACGGATGGGCTATATACACAATAAGCTACTATTGGGGTTTTCTTCAACACCAAAGATATACATATATATTATATATCACGTTGACGAAAACAATTATGAGATACAAAAGGTTATCGATTTTGTTTCGATTACACCTCTGCAAGTAAATTAAGGGTAAATGTGGTTTTCTCTGTGTATCGAGAGATAGGCTAGATAGCTTCATAGATAGGTAGCTATATGAATATGTTGATCAACTCTCATTTGTTATACAGCTTGTTATAAATAGGGGAGGAGTATTTTAGGGAGGCAGTGCACTCACTAAACTGTAGCAGACATGGTAGGTAGTTGAGCAGACAGAAAGGAAACGGGAAAGGGGTGAATTATAGAGAACTTGAATATATTGAGAACTTGTACGTATGGAGTGTAATGAGAGAAGACGACATTACATCTATGTATCTCTTATGAGTACAAGATGGAGAAGGCTGGAGAAACTGCACAGCGATGATGTATATTATAGTCTCAATGAATTTGACGTGGTATGATGTGTGGGATAATCTATCCCCTTCTTGTCGGAGTACTCAGGTACTTTGACACGCGAACAAAGCAAAGGTATAGCCTTCCTAGAACAGCTCCTTGCGTGACAGGAGAGCAGAGGGAATCAGACGAGGAATGCTCTAATTTGGGAGTGCTCCCATCGAAAGACTGTAACAGTGTTCTGCTGGACCGTATGCTTCATAACGTTTTCTTTAAATGTCCACAAATTTTTCGTGCATTTGTAGATCTGAGAAAACACAGTTATTATGTTGAAAAGGGAAGTCTACAAGGGAAATGCAAAATGACCAAAATAATCATATAAACGACTATAAGCATCACTGTGCAAATTATATATTTAAAATACAAGTACTAATAAAAGTAGTTTATAATCATTTAATTATATCTGTTGCAAGGTTAAAAATGTGACTGTCGTTAGTAAAAATGAAACAATTATACTTGGTAATTCTGGAATGCAAATGAGGTTTAACAAAGATATAATAATGAGGTTTAAATAACCGATTGCTATCTTAAATTGTAAAACAGTAACAAAAGAACCAAGCAAAACCCTAAATTTTTCAACTTTTCCATATAACTAAACTCTAAAACAAGGCATGCCTCGAGAATCTTCGTTTGAACGGAATGGAGATGTGACATAAAATGATTCATTTACACTTTTTTGGGAGCTATAGAGATTCTATTATAATGATTGATCGATGTCTAACCAAGCTGAGGCGTTGAAGAAGATAGCGATGAAAAGAATTATTGAGAAGTATTATGATGTAAGCGAAGCGTTATAATGCATATTCGTCTTCTGTAATAATACTGCAGTCTTTGCAAACTAATATAATGAAGGCTCTTCAGTTGGTAAAGAAATCTTTCACACGCTTGCATAAAGAGAGGATAATTTAGACTATATGTGGGAAATGCAGAACACTTCACTGGACACTGCGTGTATAAAGCTTACAAAGAGTGCCTAACTATATAAGAAATTATTGCGTGATACAGTTTCGCATGCCAACCGATCCATTCTGTGCTTCCCATGACTTTGAAAGCCAAGAAGGAACTTAGAAACAATGGTTTTTTTAGTTTTAGCACATTATGTTGTTGAAGACCGGACGTATAGAACAAACACTACATAATAGCATATTATACGAGTATAAGAAGTACTAAAGCACGTAAGGTATTTCTAACATATGCTATTGAATATGGAAGAAACTTTAATACGTGTTACATAATGCGTTGGGTTATTATGTAAAGTTTAATGTGCCTATTATAGTGTATAAGATTGCGTGACGATTAGTGTTAGCCAAATTGCGTGAACTTCCTTTTAGAGTTTGCAGTGATCGCGGTACATAAAACAACAGTGTAAAAGTTGAAATTTCTGGTGTTGCCTCAGACAATTTTTATTATTTGCTTTGACGTTTCATAGCTTTAATGATGATGTATTGGAGACGAAAGCTGATGATTTATGAGCCAAATTTTATTGTGTGACTAAATATAATGATTTTGGAAATTACCTATATAAACTCGGTTTGAGATATTCTATATGTTTGCTTTGAGATGGTCTCCTGGGTCTTTCGATGGCGCCAGACACGAGTTGTTTGGGGAGAAGAAACTGCGTGATTAAATTAATATTATTATTGTCAGTGAGTCTTATGCGGTTAGATCACAACAATTCGTTCGTTACTGCGAAACTGCTTTAGTCTCCAAATGTCTATCTAAAAACTTTATTTCTATATATCAGTTACGCAGTTGACTATGAATCTGTTATTAAATTGTATAAACCAGACAGTTTATGCAAGAGAAACTCTGCGTGGTTGTGACAGTAATACTATTACTCCACCCCTTCACTTGAAATGTTCACTGTATTATATTCTGCAATGAAAGAAAGGGATATTTCCGAATTTTCGTTGCTACCAAAAGCAATAAACACCAGAATTTTTTTTCATGAGGTGGTCGATACCTAACTTGGCCGAATACGCAGATAAAGCCAGATTGAGTTAACTGCATTTGTTGCGAATTACGTTCCCTGGACACAAACTCACTCACTGAACACAGAGCTTGGCGAAGCTGACACTCCTGTATCGAAAAGTCTGAGCTCCCCCCGCCCCCCCCTAAGGCCTTGGCAATATAATACATTCCCTTATACTCGCTGTATTTTAGATAAATAGGGAGTCATTATTCTGAGCACCTCGCGTTTCCTAAAAAGTTTCAATTTTATAATCTCGGTGGATTCAATAATGACTTCTCACTTTTTACGATTTTAAATTTGATGTTAAGAAATACTGGTGACTTTTATATTTATTTATTCAAAACTATATTGCATAAAAATACTTAGTGATACAAAGAAAGATTTTTTAATTAAAAAAATAATTTCCGTGTCTATATATTATATATAAATGGTCCATCCTGCATCACATCGTTCTAATACTTTTGAAATAGTCATTAATGTAATAATCTGGCTATATTTTAAAGTTACACAATTGGTTTTGTTTTTATTTTTTAGTAATATATATTTGCAACTTAAAACCCAAAATATAAGTTTTTGATGACTATTTTGTATACATATGTACATATGTATAATACATAGGTTTTTATATTTCTTGAGTATTTTCGTTTCATATTTGTTTACTATTCTCTTAATTGTCATAGTAAAAAAAATGTTTAATAACTTTCGCCATGTGTTTTTATTTATTCTAAACATATGATTTCTCTTTATAAGTATATACAGTTTATATAAAATATTTAAATAAACATTTCGTATATTTTCATACACTGAATAGTTTAGCTTTAAGATTACGTGCAGTGTGATCTTTAGTCATGCGTGGAAAATTAGGGCTTTGTTTATTTAGGAAACGTGAGAAGGAAACATCAACAAAGTGTGAGGCGATGATGCGTCCTATACCTACTGTGATGACATCATTATTAGGTATAGTTGACGATGAATTTTAACGTCAAAATTCTTGCAAAAGGGGCATATTATCCTCGAGTATATATTGAATTTTTATAGTTTTATTTAACTATAACGGAGCTTATTATATATATGGTTTATTGTTTGATATATACGAACTGGAGTATAATGAGTTATTAAGTTTAATAAAGCGTAACATTCACAGAATTTCTAAACGGTGCAGAGTATTATAGGTTATATACAAAACCATACAAAATATAAAAAATGACGATTGACAGGTTGTCCATTATATTAATGATGGTTTTATTTTGTATTACAACATTATAGCGTCTAAAATATTGAACGATGAACTGCACATATTCTTTCATATAAACAAGGGTCAACAGGTACACATTTGTCTGTTATTTGAATTTAATTTAGTTATTTTATTATAATTTATATTTTTAAGTTAATTTCTTTCTATAATATTTAATTTCATTCCAAAATTATATAAGACATCAATTTATTAGAATCGAAGTGATGATCTGCAATATAGTTTCGTCTAATAGCACAATAAAACATCACAGGTTTATAGAATTTACATTAGAATTATTGGTCTTGCGTATCTACTCTCTATTATATAGTTGCTTTTATTGCCGGGTTGATCTGAAAACATTTGGCAATCCTTGAAGGACCCCCTAGGAAGATACACGCCAAGTTCTTCGCTGCTGTACAGTGAGAAGGAAAAATTGGGTGTCAAGTTCACACCATCGTTTGATCTTTGCCGATCACACCTTCTAATAGATTTAGGGGAACATAGTTGTTTTACCTTCGTCTACACCTGCTGTCATTTGGAGGTGATGACTTTTAGATTATTTAACAGATTTCGCCGGTTAAGTCGTGCCTTTGGGCCATATAGCTGCCGGTGTACACCTACAATACCAAATGTGCCAGACAACCACTAATTATTATAAATTGTTCACGAAGACGGCCAAATTGAGTTCGTTTAAGGTAAATAATTAATTATTAGAACTCCAGCTTTATGCTTAAAGTTCCGCCATATACCCCCCCCCTCCCTCCGCCCCCTCTCGAATCTCATATAATTTCCTCATCAAATTTTATTTCATGCATTCTTAATGTTATTCTGTCGCCAAAATCTTTCTTTTATTTAGAGATCTGACAAGTTGTATAATATTAATGACAAGCTTCATACGCATAATTGTCTATGTTGCTTTTTTGTAGACTTTATTCTTGCGATTATTTTTTTATTTCAGTTTTTTTCACCTATATATAGGTATATATATACAGGGAAATGTATGATTAATTTTTACTTTGCTACAATTTATTAGTTAGTTATTTAAATAAAGATAAATTAAGTAAGATTTTTAGATGAAAATTATAGAACTCTAGATAGTCTGTAAAATATAATATAATACATCTAACTATTATACATATATGCGCATAACTAAAATATTGTAATTCAAGCTGAAAATTGTAGTATATTTCATTCGTATAATATTCGCACAAGTCAGTTTCTCATAGACATCAGGAGCTATGCACATTATAATACAAAATATTATATCGACAACATGTCGGAACTAAGGGGAGGCTGTCACTCATTTTCCGGCACAAGCGACCTTAATATTTAACGGCGCCCGGGATAACTTGCTTGCTTGTCAAACTCTTTCACTCTATATAATAGGGCTGACTGCGGCCGACCACGATTTTAGTAGGTTTGGGCTGATCGCGTTCGAGAAAATGGGTCTATATCTGCCATCTGCAGACACCCGGGGCATAGTCAAGGAGCCAGTCAGTTGAAGGAATCTTCTGGATGTATATAGCTCTATAACCTACTATACATATTATAGAAGTACAATATATTATACAGTGAGTGCGGGCATCGTTACTGGCTCCATATTCCAGAACCGCCGCCATCGCGATATTAGCTATACCAAGGGCTTACTTCAAGGGAAGTATGTGTAGTGATATACAGCTAGCCTATAACCTTCTCTAATGCCCTCTAGCGCCACTAGAGACTGCGGTTATGACTTTCTCTAGACGATCAGCAGTTCCCAACATACCT
Organism: Invenusta paracnida; assembly: GCA_036023295.1. NCBI lineage: Eukaryota > Metazoa > Platyhelminthes > Proseriata > Coelogynoporidae > Invenusta > Invenusta paracnida. The sequence goes on along the minus strand of JAYRBW010079162.1, from coordinate 15,026 downwards.
TTTGGTACCCTGGCACCTCTCTTTCTCTCTCTCTCTATACAGACAAACGTGGCGACCATCACTTTTCTCTTCACTGGGCAGCGTGCTTATAAATTGACCGATGATACATAGTGTGCACGTACTTAAATACAAATATTTTCTCTACGATATATTATATATATATATTTAGGGTGGTGCTTCTTTTTCCGTGACTTTTTCTATCTACACAATGTATAGTAAGCAGTAATACACACACTGAGAGAGAACCTCGTCATGGCGCCTTCTAGACTTTCAAGCTTTCAGTTAAGGCAGCACGGCATGTTGAGGCTACCAAATGGCGTCTTGATAATATGTGTGTTTTTGGGCGCCATTCAAGCCCCTCCTATATCGCGCATCCCCCCATTCTCCTCTTTTCCACCTCGCTGCACTATACACGTTTAAAAACCATTAAAAAGGGAAGAATAATATGTGTAGCGATTTACTCTATATATAGCTGAAAAAAATTTGGAGCACTCGCGCAGTTAACTTTGTCCCTCTCTGGAAAAACCAAAAAGACCCCCAGTGCACTGCAACAACGTGTGTATGTAGCGCATGGAGCACGCAATTAAGTTGCTGGGCGCAGACCGTCTATGTCGCTTACGTTGCCGAGAATTCTACAGAAAAACTAATTCTCTTGTATATGTACATATATTTGCTTGGGAAGTTTTAGACTTTATTCATTGTAAGCATTCCATATTGAAAAGAAGACTCTTTGATCTTTTAGTGAGATGCGTTAATAATGCCATCCTATTGTTATCTACATACAAAAACTTTGTTTTGTTCCTTCGTTATATATATATTCTATTAAGATATGAATATATTATTAGTAGATATTTGTCGGCAATAATTTCAGAATTTTATGCGGTGTACAGTTTTCTTTATTATATACCTATGTATATTCAGTATTTTAACATTTATATAAAAAAATCGCAAACATGAAACCGATACGATTTAACGTAACAAACTTACTTTAGCAAAGTGATAAAGGTTTAGTGACCAAAAGGTTTAGCAGACTATGTTATCTATACATTATCAAGTTTGTTCGTCCCTGGCTTGAGTTAAAGTTAATTGTACGGTTAACGAAATAAACTATTTGATTTTTATGAGAAAAAAATTAAAAACTTACTTTTGATATAAAACATTATTTAAATTTTTACGATAAATTTAACTTAAAATAGTAGAATGTTCGCTAAAAAATATATTATATTAATGTATTTTTTATTCAGTTAAGCTAAAGTAATGCGTTGTAATGAGGAGGAGACAATAATTTTATTCTTAAAATTCATAATGTAGTTACACCATTTTACGCATTGTATAATAGCATGACTTAGATGCACTCCTTTTTTACTACTTTCCTTTGTTTCGAGCAGATGACTCTTCGAGCAGTCAGCCCTGGTGCGTGCTTTCTTACTGGGAACTTCTCCACCACGTCCGGAACTCCTGGCTCCCAATCACTACAGACACCTATCACGTCTTCGTTTCCTTGCATACTGGAGACGGTCTCTCCATCCCAGATCTCATCCAATCCTCTTCCACCACTTCTCCTCTTGCTGTGGATACCAACGCCACAATCAGCACCAGCTGTGGAGGCCCCTATCCTCCCGCCTCCACCTCGCCTACCCCTTCCTCGCGGTTCCTTCTCCCCTCTTCGAGTGGCGGATCCGAATCCTCGCCGCGCTGCCTTCGCCCACACCACCCTCCGCTTTGTGGAGCCTGTGGAAATCTTCTAACAGGAGGCTGCGGCCCTGGTAGCAGTACTGGCGGATCTCTAAGCGGGGCCAGTTGCAACAGCGGCGTACCAAGGATCAGCTCATACGGACCCGTTTTAGGCCAGTCAGAGCGCCGTCAGATTCAACGCTGTCGAGATAAAATTGGGCACGGTCTTACGCTACTCCGGGAGTCAATTTTAGGCAACGCAAATTCAAATGCGGGAGTCGGTCGTCTCTGGATTTACAATCGGTCGGACCAGCCCATATTCGTGACCTCACCTACCCTCCTTTCGGCCGAGAGTTTCGACGACGGCGCTGTGCCTCGGGTAGTCCGTCTTCAGCCCGGGCATATCATGCTCGCCTTTGACTCGACAGTGTTTGAGGCGATTGAATGGGCCCGACGATCTACGGCTGAAGACTCAGGTAAACGGCGGTCGGTTTATGGACGGCCCACTATCCCTGGCGACTCAATGAACCGTCGTGTGGTTCATGTCAGCTTCGGAAAAGGTTGGGGAATAAACTATCGACGCCAGGATGTCACATCATGTCCCTGTAGACTGGAGATTGTCCTTGCTGGCGGTGGCAAAAGAGGTTCGGAATGTAGTGTACCCCCTGATGAGGCTTAACAAAAACAGCCCCTCCCTCCTCCCCGCGAGCTCAATGTGATAATCCCCTCACCCCTTGCTTTTCACAAAAGAAAATCAATTCTTTCGATCTTATACTTTCAATACCACAAACGTCTTGAATGCATTGTATTTATTTTCCATTAAATAGAATGGGTCATTAAAGAAATTATAAATCGATTATATATTATTATGTATACAAAGCTCATTACGATAGTCCAGCCGTGTGTATTACAGCCACTGAATGTCTCATTAAAACGATGTAAAGAATATTATTCTGCTGTCCATAGGATCAGTATACCACCACTATTTTAATAACATCTACTTCTCAGTAACGCCTCAGTTGAGGTAATTACAAAAGACTTACAACAGGATTACAGGCTATAACCCATTGTTAAACAGTCCAGCTATGTAGATAGAGTATTATAGCATTATACCACCCGCTGGGCCACACAAGTTGATGAGCATACGTAGTTAATACTATTGACATCGTTTATAGAGAGTTCGCTTGTACCTATATAGGTATAGCTTCTTACTTAATTCATAGATCCATTGTGCAGAAACGTTCTTTTCATGGATTAGCCATTCATAGGTGTATCTATATTACAATATACATTCACATAAATATGTTAATTATTAATTCAATGACGTATCAAATTTATTCATTTCTTTTCATGTAAGAACACTGTACTTGAAATACATTTTAAATAATTATTGATTTAACTTATATTTAAAAACTAAATGATCGATTTGTTTGAAATGTAAATTTTTGTTTCATGCATATACATTTTCTATAAGTATTTACACGAATAAGGAGATTTGTACATACATATTTCTATCTAGTCATGTGTATTTAACTACGCATATACACATTATACATCTTATAATTCTATTTTATTATTTTTCAGTCTTATATTTCTTCGTTATATGCCAATCTATCGGTACAGATGATAGTTTTGTTGCCATATAAAAACTGTCGGAATAGGTCAAAGTCAAAATTATATTTTTCTTACATCTTTGCTCTAGAATTAAGCCAGTTTTTTTCCAATCTTTTATTTCTTAGCCTTTTAAAAATCATACACGGATCATTACCTATAATACTTATTGCTTAATAGTAAAAGATTTTGACGTCAATATCTATAGACAGTGCATTATTTTCTTGCCAGATTCAGTTTATTTTGGCACCATTTTTCTCCACCACTGTAAAGTCACAATTTTTTGGTCATCCTTGAAAACACGGAATGACATCTAGGTAGACATATTAGAACCTCTCTCATCACATTTTGCGAATAAATACAACTTTGTAAATAGAAAACCTGTGTATACTAGCTTTGTACATAATCAATTAAAAACTCATTACACCTCAATATAACAATGTATTTGTTGTGTACAAATTCTAACGATATGTTGAATAAGTATCTATCTACCTGGACAGTCACTAAAAATACTTGTGTATATATATCAGTACTAGCATATATTTCTGGAATTACACTTTATCCGCATGTAATCAATGCATTATAACAAAGGCCCATTTTACACTAAATACTTAAAAACATGTTATCTACTATGTTCACGCATCCTTCTTTTAAAATCTTTGAATAAATTTTTCTTTTTATACCATTGTCTAGAAAAAAAGCATTCAGATTTCAACTGTAATTTCTGTGATAAATACTTTTAATCTTTAAATATTCTACGTTATACTGTATATCGTATAATAATACTGCTGCATTTTGACACATAATTGTACGATTCTCCATATTGTGTATAATATACATATACATAGCTATACCTAGGAAAACAGACGTATTATTGGAAATAACTGCGTTTTGCAATTTTGGTCTGTTTTATTTTGTAATGGGATGCAAAATAATCCTTTCATCCATCTATTATTACTTTAATGTTCCACAATTTGGTTCAGAAAAATGTCTGGGAAAATTTAAAACAGAAATCAAGTGTATTTAAAGTCATATTGCTTAGTTCGACCTGTTTACTATACAAGAAACTAAACACAAAGCACTATACTGGCTTTCATTTATGTTGCACTGATATAAGGCGAAATTGTCAAAATATTCCTTGAATTATTAAATTTTAACTGCCGCAATGGGAAAAATGACTGCATAATTTATCGGCGGGGGGGATTTCGCCCACAGCTAAGAGACCGGAAGAAAGGCATTAAAATGACGCCTTGAGCAATTTGAAGGCGCCGCTGTGTCGCCCTCCTATTGTTCTACTCTTTATAGCGGCAATAAACGGTTGAAACTTACTCCTACCAAATAGCTGTTATTATTCAATCTATTACACAGATAATAAGGCAGACGTGCTTAGCTCATTCATATAAGCGCCACCCCATTCAATTTTGTATAAATTATCTCTCGCTTCTATTATATATAATTATTGCTCGCACATTTTATATAATTTGCTCTCAATTTATATAATTTCTTTTATATAGTAAAGATATAACTTTAACTGAAGTCGAGAATTAATTTTATAACCTAAATATTTTCTAAGCCAAGTTTAACATTCGTGTATTTAAAGTTTGATATTTTATTTATATACGTCGATATAATTTGTTATTTGCACAACTTTGTGAATTTCCGATTAAATTCTCGCCCTCCCCCCCCCCCCCAATTCTCTCATAATTTCCAATCTTGTGTCAGTGCAAATAATAACTGCCTAAATTAACTTCGTAACCATTTAAATCACGTTTTATAAAATTTCAGTGTTGTTTAAACTTGAGTAATAAGCATTCATTACATGTGTTGTAATAGTGAGTTAAATATGCTTAATTAACGCATGCGTGCCATTATTTTACAGTTTAAAAGCCAAATTATTCTTGCCACCGCCATAATCAATTGGACATGCCGAATATTTTATAATGCATTTGATTTCAAGTGATAAGAACTGCCTTTTAATAACTGTTTGTGTAGGAAGTGTCATGCATATATCGTATTATGAAGTCTGTAAATATTATACAACTAAATAACATGTTATTTATTAAAATATACATTTATGTAATTCCACTCAATATATATTTTGTTATTATATTTTCATACTATTTTATAAGGGAAAATACAAATATACAGTTAAAAATATATAGTTAAAATATAGTGATATAATGATATTTATACAAATAAACATATAAGTACAATTATGATTCAAATTAATTGTAATTACTGCAAATGAAATCAATTATTACCGTATATTTATTCCTCCTTATTTACGATAAATATAACACTTTTAATTTATATTTATATATTTCGTACAATTATTATAAAATATACGCATCAAACATATTAATATCACAAATGTGTCTTAAAATAATATAATGAACCAAGTTTTCATGGAAAATAAAATGCGGAAGGCAATCAAACTGGTATTCATGAGTTTATATAAATAATATATAATACGAAAACTGTACTCTATATATAGAAAGATAAACATTGTAGAATTGCTAAAATATACTCAGACACACGCAATTAGGGAATATACACACATTTCAACTAAATATAAAACTATATACATATATTGCAACCAAGATAAGTAAACCCATATTGGTAAATTTACAGACTGCAAAGACTTGCAAATATAATTTTTTCTTCAATACTTATAGGTTTAGGATAATTCACTCACAGTAGCTTATAACTGTGTCGAAAAACGACTGCCAATGTAAAAAATGTTCAAAATGTTTTCAATCTATATATACCTTATAATTATATACTAATGACCAGATGGGTATCTATCTAAAAAATTGGACACACAACCAGGACAAATTCAATATTGAGGAATATTCGGGAAATCTTCGGCTTACTCCTAATTTACTCAATAAAATATAAATCAATAATTTCTTGGAAATCGATGATCATCTATTGTGTTGGAAACATATGTTAGAACAAATGTATTGTCCGTTTTATTTTGGCCATTCATATTGTCCGTAATATTATTGGCAATTTAACAATAATGTATTAAAGTAAATATATTTTGAACATTTATTATACATATCTGTAATCTATCATTTCTAGGGTGTTAACTATATATATATGTATAATGCTTGACTCTAGTAGAATTTTAGATATGAAATTTTGACAACTTATCCGATATAAAAAAAATCTTGAAGAAGAAAAGTAAAAAAATATTTTTCTAATTTTAGTATTAACATAACACTATCGAGTTATGCACATCTTAGACACACCGCGAGTTAAAATCAATGATGAAAATATTCAACTTTCATTAAAACTCGTCAAAAATCAATATTAACCATGGCTCACTGACGGTGTTAGGGTTCGTCAAGGTGTTGATACTTGTATTGGTTTAGGCAAGTGATGCCCTATAACCACGATACTAGGTAGTAAATTTGTACATTTGACATTACAGCCTCAAAAGAGTACAAAACCTATTAATAGTGGTGTGCTATAAAGAAGGACTCAGTATTATAGAGTAGGCTTTTCTGCAGTGTGTTGACTTTTGCAGCGCAATGACGCGTTCGGTGTACAGACTGGATTTTTGACGCATTTCATTGCGTCGAGCTGCGCATCATATTGAATTTATTTGTTTTTTAATTTGACGCCGGCGGTTTGCGTAATAAGTAATAAAAGTTCTGTGCCGATCTGGGGAAAATAATTCAAGCATCAATGGTTCTTAACTATGTTAAATACATCAATTAAGGTGTAACGATGTAAAAATAGTAATACATGCTGGACAAGATTTGCTATCATATATTATACGATGACAAAGCTTGCTATAATTTGTAAGCGATAATAAAAAATCATTAATGATGATCTTTTATTATATAGGTACCTACGATTTTTAAAAGAATACACAATATATACATATATAATTAAGTTCTTTTGTATATGTATAATTTTAAATTTATGATTTTTCAGATCACCTATACGGTAATTTAGTTTTTTATTCTATATACATACACCGATTAACAATTTATTAAATTATATTTTTTCTTAAATTTTCTTAAATACATATAACCTATGTTATTTTAAAATAAGGATGACCGCTATAGGTATATATAAATTCATATTTATAGATGTCTCACTAGAAATATGATGGGGTGATTTGATAAATTATGATTCAATTGGCATAAATTATGAAACGTTTATATTTTCTGATAGTTCTTATATAGATTACTGTTACTGACCAAATAACCGAGATACCAAGGAGTGTTAAGTTTCAATCATATATCGATCAAATGTTAAAAGAAACCATTTTCTCAGGTAAAATTACTCGCCGTTGCCTTCAATTTAAGAAATGTCACTTCTATAAGTAGTTTTTATTCAACATCTAAGTATATAGTTTAATGTTTTAAAAAATATATATTGTGAAACATTGTGAAATAATGTAAATTATAATAAATTTATTAATTTCAAAAAGCTATGTAAAAATATAAGCCTGATAAAAAATATACCACGCTATACATGTCACACAATAAGTTGTATCTTTATTTAATTATTGTACATAACATTTTTAATAACTACAAAGTTTGATTTCCATTCTGTTGTTAACTAAATGCAGCGGTTGACCTTTGACGATTAATTCCGCATTATAATTTGCTACACAAACGTATTTTATGAACTCCATCCAAGACAGGCTCCATATATCGCACATTATACATTCAGAATTATATATAATTATACAGAGAATAGAAAACACAATCAAGGGTTAATTGAAATGTCCTGTAATTTGCACAGTTGACTGTTTTATTGTATACAGCTGCGCTAAGTTAATTGCTATTGAACTGTTTTATACTGCCCTATTATGCGTGAATATAAATACTTTTATTTATTACATTTCCATTATTTAATCAAATGGGATGTTTGTATTTCTACGAGACTGGATTTCATTATTATGTATAATGCTCCACAATTATTGCAGAATATATATTATATATTATATAGCGCCAACAATAATATTACATACAATATATAGTTATATATTTTTAAAAGTAAACTAATCATGTAAAATAGAATAAAATATTGCCTATAACAAAGATTTGTAATAGACATGTATGTATAAGTATATTTATTAAAGATTTATATTTTTATATTTTGCTCGAACTATCGAAGAAAAATAAGTGAACTAGGATTATATATAATTCTTATTAATGTGTTTACTTTTGTTTATAGAAATAAATTTCATAAATATTAAAAAACAATAATGAACAATTAAAGATTTAGTGTACTCATATTTCGAGTTTATTATATATAAATAATAGTTTTATTGTACTTCAAATTATATGCATGCTTGCTCTTATATAAAACCATTGTCTTATAAATTGGAGATAGTAATCACAAATCTTAATGTGTTTTACCTATATTGTATGAATAAATATGCTATATTATAAATTGTATAACAATTTTAGAGATAGTATTTTTTCTAAATATATGAAAAAAGACAGAATCTAATTCTAAAATGATTATTTAATTAAAAGCATATATTATGTGATTTTGAAATCATTCAAAGATCTTTAAAACCGCTGAATATTTTTTGTAATGTTTTTATTCCAATTTTTTATAGGTAATATATATTTTGCTTAGATATATAAGTTAATCTATTTTATTTGATATAAACATCATGTACGTTATAGTTATATATATTCAGTATAAAATAAATTGACTCAATTCAAATATATAAGCAATATATACAGTGGCGTCTTGGGGACAATGAGATCAGTTGATCTAATTGTTTGCATTCAATTCCTGATATATTTACTCTTATTTATGTCGTGTATAATTCCTCTTGGTATATACCAACCAATGTCTATAAATTGGCATTATGACTTCCACATGGCTCCAGAGCAGTTGAAAGCGATACAATATATATAATATGATATGTATACATTAAGTATCATACATTGCTAAATAGGTTATAATGACACATGTCAGCATAGTCGCCACCTAAATTTCTGACAGACAGCTTATAAGTATATACCTTGTCTGTCTATACATACTCAAAATAGTTATTATTACTCTACAAAGTGCCTTCATAATATGTATAATGCAATCATATGTTTACTGGAGGCGCCAATTTAAATATATTTGCACTCCGAGGGAATATGTATGATGTACATATTATTATTAAAAGTCTATAAAAGTAATTCAACAAAATACATTTTTTGTAAATGTTTTTGTAATTGAACTTCAAAATGATTCATATATAGGATGTTTTTTAGAAAACTAATTTCAAAAAAATATTTGTAATTTGTTTCTTAGGAAGTTTGCCTACAATATGCTTTTCAAAATTGTAAGAGGAATTTGTTAAGGCTTTTAATGAATACTTTTCACATAAAATAAAATAAAAGCTCCCATGAAAAATTTAATATGATATTTAAGGTTTTTGTGTATTCTTAGAGCATAATATAGGTGGTTGATTACAATATTAATACAAAATCGGTAGATATTCTTGATATTTAACAAACAATTTCACTATTGAACTAAATTAAAAATGCTAATTAAAATCAAGTATTACTTTTTATAAATTAGACTCATGTAATAATAGCTTATTCATTGTATACATTGAATGATGTGGCTGAGTTGGCAGAGCAGTTCACTACATAAAAGGTAAACTTTATCTAATTGTTTCAAACAATTTTAAATGTCTTTTAGATTCTTGAGCAGAATATTTCTGTAATTTTCAAAAAAATTTCAAATAATTTCAAAAATTGTTCAAAGTACTTTCAATTTTTTTAAGAAATTCAGGAATTGTAAGAAGTAGTAAGAAATGAAAGGTTTGAATTAGTTAGGATTATAGTTGGGCCAAACGAGATACGAATTAATTCAAAGCTCGGTTTAAATTAAAGTCTCGCTTTAATTCTCTCAGTCGAGTAAAGTTATAGTCGCTTATAGTAAACCAAGAGACTTTGTTCGATTTGATTCCGAACTATGACCGCTGTCAATATTTTATAATTGGGTCATTTTCAGTTATTTGATGACTTTGTCATTATTGCTGTCCTGGGGTCCTCCAGAATTTCGTAGATAGTTTAAGACCTTAATATTTATTTCACATGTTTTTTTCTAACAATATGATTTATATTTATCTTGATTGGTAGGTTTATCGCTTTTATTAGTTTATATAGGAGTGTCGCTTATAGAGTCTAAAACTTTGTTTCCCACTATATGAAGTAGGCATTTATTCATCGTTCTGACTATCTTGTATGTAACATAATTGTATCTTCGTTATTTTTCAATTTTTATATACACCTGCCGTATGTAGAATATTAATACAAATTATCATTTGATAGTCAATTAAAAAATGTATACATTTTTATCATGTCCCAATGATTCCACTAACATACGTTACACATACTTTACAATCGATTATCACATACTATTTGAATGACGAAGAGATACTTATATTTATATATTTAGAGTCCTATCTGTCAATAAAAATTACCAATTTAACATATTATATAGCTACTAATAAATGTGGATTTTGTTATGTTTTAACACATGGTTTTCCTAAAAAACATTTAACTATGATTTTAATACAATGTTTTTATATGTATTATATATATGTATATTGAAAAATATTTTTATAGGAAAACCAAATTTTATTTAGTGCCAGGATTTTTTTAAATCTTAAATTATGCATTCAAGACATTCAAAAAAACATAGTTAAAAATCATTGTTCAAAAGAAATATTGCAACATTTTTAAAACCTATTATAATAACTGAAAATGACCCAATTATGGTCGTGCTCACAACGCGTGAGATTTTGTATGTAAAAATATTTAAACGACAAAATATATGCACTTTGTGTATATTAATCATATATATATGTATTAAAGCAATATAGCCTATTCATTTATAAATATGTGGGGAAATCTATTTATGAAGATAGGAGGGCAGCTATATAAAACACACATCATAATTAATACCACATTATGTTGCATACATAATGTACATAGAGACACGTATGTATAATTTACATAACTGACAGTGCTGGGGCGGCATAATAATATGGCGCGACGGATACACATATATAATTTGTATCGATACATTATAATAATATACAAAATAGTTGCTAAATTGTAACGACTGTCTGATTTTATGTGTACATTATATGCCTACACACATACACACATTCATAATTAGATACATTCAACTCGTACTGAAATGACATTACCGTTATCATCCAGCAATGACGCCTTCTGCTGACTTCTGGGGGCAGTGAAGGATTTCACCGCCACTTCGGCAAATATATACTACACTAAAGTTACAATTTAGTATGACGTGTGTGGTTTTACGTTATATATATATATATACTATAGTTTATAGGCAGGTATAGGTCGATTGGTCTAGTTATATAGACCGTACAATATTCCATCAAAAGAAAAAGCTTAGAGAGAGAGAGAGAGACTGAGTTTGCGGATCGCTGTCAAAGTAAAATCGGAGGCGCCGAGATGTAATCTTGTCTTGCAATATTCGGACCCATTGTTTTGGCATATATCGGCACTAATCGGATCTATCGCTATAAATATAGACTAAATTTGAGAGAGACTGCCTCTCTTGAAGCAGACATATAGGTATAGTTGGTGATGACATTTTGTCTTGTACAACACAGTAGATTGTAACAAGCCATCGTGGTTGATTCCATAACTGCAGCCTCATGCGCCTTACTAGCATAACCCAGAGGAGACTACGCTTTTTCTACAAGACTACAGTCACAGAGATCAAGGAAGAGATATGAGAAGACCTCGTCTGCCTACTTCTGCATTCCACACGTTGATAGAACATTAATTTGGAGAAGAGTATATTATTGTAATATAAAAGTATTTATTACATAAAGTCAAATTAATCCGAAATATTTCATCGGCTCGCAACTTTGTCCGGTCATTATATCATACACGGCTGACAAATTAGGTGAGACTATCAAGATTCAAATCTATAACCCTAAATACGAAAGAATTGGAAAAGTTAAACGAGCCGTATTAATCACTTATAATTAATCCATACACTGTAGAGTCAGTGCTATCTCCTTATATCTAATTGATTAAACCGTCCACCTAGGCATAAGTTTATAATTCTGGAGATACATATATACCAACAATATATTTCACATTATCATATTATATTCTCTTTTAATTGAGTAGATAGGTGATATCTTCAGGGGCAATCTTTGTAGCAATTAATCAAGATATTTGAGATAAAATCAGCGAAAATATTTCATATCATTATGAACCTATAAAGTCACGGTTAAGGAATATACCTACATACATTAATAGGTATATAATATTATGTTAAAGTTATCATGCATATTACACAATATATACAATCCAGGAAAGTTTAATTTGTAATGCATACATATATACGAGATTTTTTATCATAATATAATGTTATGAGCAAATAAGGATGAAAAAATTGCTTTAATTTTAATTTATTCATTGAATTTGTTATATGGAATCCAAAATATATACACGCATCAAATAACACATAATAATATTAGCAAAACAGTGATTTTTCAGTTGGTTCACAAGTAATTATTCTTTTCTACTCATTATAAACCTTGTAGACAATTTGTTGTGTATATTTTACACAACATTTGTTTTTATCTTATACGATAAAAAATTATGTGTTACCTTAAACTTAGCTTTTTTCGTATAAATCATGATTCGACATTCAGCATTTTTCAGAGTAAATAGATCTTTTATAAAACTACAGGAATGAATAACTACATATAATAATAAATATTTAAAATCAACATATTATCATATATTTTTGATGCAACTAAGGTATTTAATATTATGTATTAAGGTCATTATACTGATCTCTATTATGAACTGAAGTAAAATTAACTTCAAAATTTTGCGAAAAATCACTCAAAAAATAACTATGGATAGCCAGTTTCCGTACTATAATCTATATATTATTTAAGCTATTTTTATATTGAAATTTAGTTGTAATTATGGCTTTTCAATTACAAATATTTATATGCATGTATGTATTACATGATAGTGTTGCCTAATTTAAAATAGTACATCTATGACTAATAACTGCGATATTAAAAGAAAATAATATACTGGACTAAAATAAATATCATTTATTAATTAAAAATATTAATTTTAAAATTAGGTTTCCTGCCTGCTACCCTAATTATCATAAAAATAAAAAGACAATTTATTATTATAAGACAAAGTATACTACTTATAAATAATAAGTAATATAATATTATTAGTTTATACAGTCTAGGATACTAGTCTAAATTATGGAGAAATAATATGTCAATAATCTGTGGTCCAAATTACCAAACTACTAAAAAACAAAAAATCATTAAAAAACCTATTTTTTACCTATTCGATTTATTACGAAATAAATAAATCAATAATATCCGTTCTTAATACATGAATAAAATAATAACAATATGCATGTTGTAAGAAGTATGTATATACTAATGTAGAATGTAAGCTTATTGCACACATGAGTTGAGAGTCTTAACTTAACGAAAGAAAATGTGGATGGGGACATTGGTGTATCAGGGAGGGTAGATACGTGGGTCTGTTTCACAGGCAATCAAGGGGGCGAAAATGGGCATAGGAAAGTGTCTCAGTCTGCGTCAAATTATATATACAAAGTGTCCATTTTCTTTGACATGTATGAGCTGCAGACACCACAATTCCCCTTTTACCATGCTGAATTTTGGTAAATAGTTTTTACTATTACCGCCTAGCACGTCAATGAAAATAACATTAAAAAAGTTGGAAAGAAGAGCATGCGATGAGAACATGTAATATGTATGCAGTACAGTTTAATTATGAATATGGTACCTATCTGGCACACGCTGTTAAGTATAAAAAATAGTATTTTTTATATATTTTTTTCAATATTATTTATAACAATATACATTGGGAGATTTTTTACAAACATAGTTATACATTGTATACATGATAATTTGCAATCCATAATTAATTAATTGTATACGAGTAGATATATAAAATTATATTTAGTAAACGTACAGAAGCAAAATAGAACGCAGGAGAGAAACAACACGACCGGAATGGATTAAGAGGGTGCAACAAAACTATGCGTCATTTGGATATAAAACAGTTAATTACATAAAATGTATGAGTGCTGTTCTTGAAAAAAGGTCTCAACAACATTTAGCAGTCACCAACTTCTGTATTCAAATTCATTTTAGGAAAAAATCAATGAATACTATTGTATTATAGCAGTTCAATGATGCAAAGGTGTAAAATATGAAATGGGACATTTTCTACGGAATTTATACGCTTTAAAAAAATCTTTGGAATAACATCTTCGCCAATATCTCATAAGGTCATATTTTAATGAGTGTGATAATTCAAATGACAAAGAAGGTGACTGCTAGAATTAATCAACTAATTTACACAAGTTTATTCAGTCCAATTTGATAATGCTTATATATTATCAAGAAACATTTCAGCGAAAAAATACAAGACTGAAGGAAAGACAGATGTTATAATAACTATTGTAGGCGTCATAAATGATTATAAAGACAGTGTGTGTATGCCATGTTGGAGGTATAGAGAGCAAGATTGCCAACAATAAATATATAAATTTAGTAAAGATGATATATATTACAGTTGAAGAACTTATAATAAGGAAAGAAACGCTGGGTGCGGAGGGTTGTAGCATACACAAAACATAAAGCGTCCAATTACCATTTTTGGGCAACGGGGGGGGGGGGGGCGGGG
>JAYRBW010079151.1:0-24069 GCA_036023295.1 Invenusta paracnida | reverse complement strand
TATCATCAGTATTAACTTTTTTGAGGAGCTCGTTTCTTGGCTTCCATTTTTGCGACGCTGTCGTTTTTGTTTGGATACATACTATATCGAAACTGTAAAATTCGTAAAAATATAACAACAAAATTCTTAAAAATTCATTAAAATGGAATATTTTTACAAAAGCAATGAATCTTACATGAATGCAAAAGTAGTTTTAAGTAAGCCAATTTTTAAATCATAGTAAAATAATAAAATTTATTCTATTGACACGTTTTTTTTAGCATTTTTGCTCTCATATTTTTATGAATTTTATATAGCATGTATAATATGATCCTTATTGATATATATATATATTCATGCATTTTAAACAGCAAGCATTTTAACAATTAAATCTAGGAGCTATTTTTATATCAATTTCTTTAATGGCTGTTCTTCATATTATCAATATTATTTTAGCCTTTTTTTGGAGAGCTCGTTTCTTGGCTTTTATTTTTGCGACGCTGTCGTTTTTGTTTAGATAAATTATATTTTAAAGCCAACGTATGCTAAAAGTTAGGGTTCTTTTATATGAAACTTGTTAAAATTAAACGATTTTATATTTTTACGAAAATTTGCAGCACGAGGTGTAGGAAATCAGTAAGAGCCTAGTGATATCTCTACTGTTTGATTACTCTATGAGTATCACACTATGGTACTGTCATATATTTAGTAGAATTCATGACTTTATCAATTATAATACCTATATAATTAATAAATAGTATACATTTTACGAACATGTAAAGCGCAATTATTATTATGCTGCATAAATTTCAATTTATCATCTTATTAGTTTCCGTAGTCCCTTTATTAACTAGTGAAATTAAGTTTTTTTTTATTAAATTCTTTTTATACAATGAAATATGTCTATTTCAGAAGCAGAGGATATTAGAATCAGAAGAAATGTCTTTTGATGAAACTCGAACAGCAATTTTGACAATAAGCGAAGTTGTCCGAAAAGCCCATCTGCATATTGGCTCAATCGACGTTGAAAAGTTGGGCAGGATATTCGCCGCTTATAAAAGCAGCATCCATGAAGAGTATAGTCGTCTAGCGGCTCGACAGTACTCGATCCAAAAGAGAAAACTGAAACGAAATCAGTGCCCGCCTCAAACTAAATTTCACAGGGTTCTAAATAATGCTGCTACATCGGGTAATATGACTACATTAAACAATCTGTATCGATCTGTATCATCAACATTTCGAAAATCTGGATATGTTCCCTCCTTTACCATTGGACCAGGTAAGTTTTAGTAATAACACTAAATATATTAGATATTTTATCACTTAAATATCTACGAAATGTAGAGCTTTAAATTTAAGAAGTTTAATAAATAGTTTAAAAATCCAATTTTAGACAATAATTGTGTATCACAATATACATTTTTTAGTCACTCTAAAATCAAAGTATTTAAAGAAAGTATAAATAGTTTTTTTGTTATTAAAACATTTTGAGTAGCTTCTTTGTGCCGCAATATGTTTGTTTTATAATTATTCCTTGAAGTAAATAATGATTTATATATTTAAACATTAATTAGTCTAATAACAAAACATTTGTTTCTTGCTGTTTAATATAGTAACGTAATGTATTTTTGCCTTCGCAATAAATAGAAAAGGCCATGTAAGGGTTAATTAAATTCTGAAATGATCTTTCACTTATTGATGATGTGCACGAACGAATTCATCAATGTTTTTTCCTCGTTCATTTAGTCTATTTATACCATGTAGTACGAGTATGTTTTTGATGCACGCATAAGGCAGAAGAAAGGTTTAACGCTAAATTATATCAGCAGTCTTTAAAGGGACTAATTTTCAGTTAAAATTCAGTGTTGTGGTCATAATATTTGTGAGAATTTCGTCTTTGTATTCCACTTGGAAATATTTTTTGTATTATATTTTTCTTTTTAAAAATATTTATATTTTCTAATATAGAAACAATTAGTCACATTGTGACTCCGTTATAAGTAATAAAGTATCTGACATTAATGAATTATGACAGCATTATTACAATTTTTTAATTGTTAAAAAATTACAATTTTATTTTAATTTCGTAATTTAAAAAATTTAAATAAATTCTTATATGCTTTTTAAAATACATATTTAGGTTTTTATAATATATATCTAAATGCACATATTGTTTTAAATTCAATTTCTAAATTCCATTTTTAATATGCAAAGGCATAATATTTAATGCCTTTTGCGGACATTTCAATTATAAGTTAATTACATAAAAGTTTTAATGAATAAAGCAAAGATATATTATCCTTGGATTGAGAGAAAAACTATGTACATACACCCAAGCATACATATATCTCTTATTACAAAATTATGTACGTTAATTTTTTCTATTAAGTGTATTAATAACACCCGTTAAAAAATAAATAAACTGCATCTCTTAACATTCAAAAACAAAATATATTAAATATAAAGTTTACTAAGTAAAAAGTTTTAAAATGCATACGCGCTGATTTCAAAAGATGTCTTAAAGAACTATCCATAGCAGTATGTACATATATGATTGCGGCCTTTAAAAAACCTTTAAATATATAGTGTCACCCCATCCATTCATTTATTCAACAGAGGTAATAAATGCTTCCAAACAAGCAGCTAAATGGCGAGAGGCTGCTTGTACACCTCGTACTAGATTCGTTTGTTCGTGGAGTTTCTTGCGCAGCCGGAACCCAAATCGGACGTTCACTGCTATGGCTCCGCGCCTTTTCCCTTTGCAACAGTGTATCGATGATCGCTGTATTTGTCCAGACTCCTTACACATTTGTGTTCCCAAAAAAAGTGGAACTAGAAAAGTTGCGCTTGTACTCTACCTATATAAGGTAGGCATACACAGAGAAATTTTCTTAAGTTTTAAGATTCTGTTGTACGTATTTTTAAACGAAGATATTTAGAATAAATAAAAGCAGTGCATAAAGAATTTAAAGTGATATTTTTATAGTACATTATAAATTATTCTTAACTAGGTAATACATATAATGCATAATTAATTATCTAAATAATCTTGGTATGGACACTTGGTGCCTTGATAGATAGAATCTTTGTCACAGAGTGAGCGGGAGAAGAAATCCAAGGACAGTTGAAATTAATAAGATTGAGTCATCTAGACATTTTCAGCAATTTTTGATAACTTCTATATTCTATATATTATATACTCGTACTACCATCCTATCAGTAGGTATATGCTACTTTTTATATATATACTGCAAAAATTGTTGCAAAAGGATATAGCATTAGTAATAAAAAGTATACCTTTCTGGTATATATTTTAAACTAATATTTCTGAACACTGTAGGAAAATATTTGTTTACATCTTTAGCTTGTTAAGTATTTTTAACAAGTTAAAACATGTAAGTATTAACAATGTTAAGTAAGTAATATTAAGTTGATTTTTAGTATGTTATATAGAAGGATTTTTAATTTTATCTTTTATTCTGAAAAAATCAGATTTAAATTAAAAATTCCATTATACTCTAAGAAACGGGGATTTTTTATGGCCACTGTGTAATTACATTAAAAACTTCTTTGTTTTTTGTTCAATTTAATATTTTTATGATAAACAACTTTTGGAATAAACAAAATAAGTTAACTATGTATGAGTATGAGTATACGAAGGATCAAAAAGATCATTACCTCAGTTTAATTTCTTATATTTCAGTTATGATTTTATGATTTTTTAAATTTCAAATATAAATATTTACATATAAAAATTAATTAGTTTTGTATATTTATATAATTATTTCTACTTTTTCGTTTATTTCACAGGACTACATTTCGGCGCCTACCCAAGAGGTGACATTCAATTATAATCATACAAGTTGCGAATGTCGTGATAGGTAAGTTGTCTGTTTTTGTCATTCATTTTCACATAAACATAATTTTTAATACTTAGAAAAATTTCTGAATAGGATATTATATTTTTTTGTGAAAATATTAATACGTTCTTTTACTGATTAACATATCCATAATACTGTATATAAATAGCAAATAATAAAGCAAATATATTTATAGATATTTTTTAAATAATCACCAATATAATGTTTAAGTTTAGTCTATTTTTTTATTAGTCACTAGCGGATGTGTGTGGTCAAAGATATATGATTATCTTTATAAAACTACTTAATTGACATGGACAAGTATTATTAGGTAAATAACTCCTAAATGTTAGATAAATCTTTCAAAGTAGGTATAGAAAGATGATATGCCAATCCATAAACATACATGTATGTGCCTAACTGATTGAAGCTACAGAATAACACCATGATGTAAGTTATTTTTTTAGATAAATGTTTGCATTACTGGACTAAAGTCTGTACTTTAGTCAATAGATCTGTTTTATGATAACTTTGCCATGTTTAAGGGAAAGGTTAATACACTACAAGGCATGTCTAACTGTTGGAGAATGAATGACCACACACGATTATTTGATAAAGACGTAAACCACCTTTTCCCCGACTGAATGGATCTGTTATTAACTACCTATGATACCAGCTACTGTGTACAAACTAAATTAAACTTAAGTAACCTTTTCCTTGTAAAATATAATACACAATTGGCACACATTTGCAGACAGTACATATATATATATATATACGTGTCTTTTGCCCCCAAATGTGTCTTGTGCGCCCAAATCGATATATGTGTCCTGTAGGCCCCACTTACCTGATGGGAAAGTGGATGCCATAGAGTACTTATACCAGAGCTTCGATTCTTATTGATTCTGTGCTTATACTATAATTCAGCTACCCAAAACATTTTACAAAATATTATTTTAATACTTGATTGCAGTTAAGAAGTTTATATAGTAAAACCGTTTTATATATGTACATACATTAAATTATATTTTACAGACAACGTACGTACGTATAATGGTAAAATTGGATGAATATAAACATTTTCTCTTAAATTAATTTAATCAAAATATCTAATACTACTTTTTCCTACTCCTTTACATAAAATGTTTTAAATGAAATGATTTTTTATTCACGAAAATTTACAGCGCGATGTATATAAAAGCAATAAGAGTTTAAAAACGTGTCTATTATTACTATATTAATGGTGGATGCTATAAACAGATAATCCATTAATTTAAGTTTTGATTTTAGGAGAGACTATTCACAACATTTCAAAATAATTTCGCGATACGGTAGCATCGTCAAACCAAGAACAAGAGCGTCAACAATTAGCTTGAGAGATGCTAACAGCTCTAGACCAATTAATTAGATTAATTACTCTATGCTCTAGACATTAATGATAAGGAGAATAGGTCTATTTTTGGCAGATAATAAATCAGACTAGAATGCATTAAAAAAGCTATTTTTAGTATAATCGTAATCACCAAGCGCTAACGAACAAAATGCACATAATATGAACTTTTAAAAGGTTTTCTAGATACTTTTCTAAAAAGGGTCAATTTCTTTGAAAAATTGTTTCTTCGTCTTCTACTTATTTTTATCTAAACAAAAAACGACCACGTCGCAAAAATGAAAGTTAAGAAACGAGCTCCTCAAAAGAAAAACATCGAAATGATATTGATGATGGAATAGCCAAAAGAAATTGATATAAAAAGAACGCCAAGATTTAAAAAACAAAAAGTTAAAAATTATAATGATGATACATAGTACAGCCATCGAAGAAATTGATAAAAACATGGCGCCAAGATAAAATTGTTACAATACTTTCTGTTTAAAATGCATAAATATATAGATCAATATGGAACATTGGCATACGTCTAAACTCTAAAATTCATAAAAATGTGTCAATAAAAATTATTTTTATAATCGGTATAAGTTATATAATTGTATTAAGTTATACAAATTAGCTTACTTAATACAACTTCCTTTACATTCTTGTGGGTTTCATTGCTTTTGTAAAAATGTTCCATTGCCAAGAATTTTCCACAATTTTGTTGTCATTTTATTAATTTTTCAGTTTAGATATATAGGTACTTATGTTTCACATTGATTTATACGTTTATGCATTTTAAACAGAATGTATTATAACAATTACATCTTGGTGCCACCATGTTTATATCAATTTCTTCCATGGCTGTACTATGTATCATCATTAAATTTTAACGTTTTGTTTTTTAAATCTTGGCGTCCTTTTAATATAAATTTAATAATTTAAATTATTTTTGTTGTCATATTTTTATGAATTTTACAGTCTCGATATATATAAATCATGTTCCTTATTGATCTATATATTCATGCATTTTAAATAGCAAGCATTGTGACAATTACATCTTGGCGCCATTTTTATATCAATTTCTTTAATGGTTGAACTTTATATCATCAATATCATTTTAGGTTTTTTTAGAAACTCGTTTCTTGGCATTCATTTTGGTGACGCTGTCATTTTTGTCTAGATATTTGATATTTACAGATTTTTAAACAAATAAGTGGCTTTAGTATAATCAATAGATCGTTTTTATGTAATTATAGGCCATAAATCGATAAATCAATTAGAAAAATTAGTTAACAAATTATATAATTTTTTAACAGTTCAGCTAATTCCATGGTATTGATCACAGAGGAATTATATGTAAACTCTATGGTATTGATGTACTAAACTTCATCTCTATCAGACAACGGGAAGCTTGTTTTTTAAATGTTCCACGAACAAAAGGTTACATTTTGGTTACATAAGATTACATAACTAAAATTTAAAAAAATATTTTATTATATATATAAAATAATTTATAAATAAAAATTGAAAATGAAATGTTTAAAAAATATTAAACTTGTCTAAACCACTGTTTTTATAAGCAGTACTACATATATTTCGCATTATTATATTCATAAATTCGAAATTAAATAGCTGAACTACAGTACATAAAGTGATAAAAAGGCATATTATGCGCCCCACTCAAAACTGGGCACATTGGATGCTTTTTGTGGTCACGATACACACATATATATCGATGGGGCACATAAAACACTTTAGGGCGAACATGACTTTGTTTCTGGGGTGCACAAGACACATCGATATAATATGCATTTATGCATATTGATGATTTTGTTAATAATTTTATATAATATGTTTGGTTTTATTACTGAACGAAGTTTAAATATGACTTATAAAAATTAAATTAATTTTAATGTGTTCATATTATATAAACTTTATTGAAAATATTATAGTTTCGAGTTTTTTTACTAAAGTATATCATGCAGACTATAAATTATACTTATTTTATTAAAAAAATTTGCTTTGTATCACCTAATTAAGAAATTAAATAAAACAAAAATTGTTAAATATTCCAAAACAATTTCAGAAATTTGACATACAGCATCGTTAATGATATCAATTTCCTAAAGAGTTATTTATTTCCTTAGTACCTATAGGTTATACCAAATTTTGTGGTTTTTATTAATATACCCAACTTTAGTATAAACGCTTGAATCTGGAAATGTAAGTTTTTTTAACAAAATGAGATCCTAAAAATTTCCTACTGTATAAACATTTTCTACTTACTCTGAAATTGTTATTTACAGTTTGGTTTATCACATATTATATAGTTATTTTCCTGATATGTAGTTCAGTTTTGCGCAATTATTTCGTAACGTATTATTAAGTAAGACTTGTATTACTTTTATTGATATCAAATTCCGTCGATTCGTTTGAAAAATCAAAAACGATAGCGTCGCAAATATAAAACCCAAAAAACTAGCTCCTCAAAGACAACAATTTGAAATAATATTGAGGATACGTTGTTCAGCCTATAGATGTCGAATAATGTATTTTTCATTAAGCATGTATTGAAAAGTGGATTTTTCAATGCGTGGTCATCTATGAACATTTTTAGTTTCCAGTTAGTGGTCAACTTTTCACTACCGTGCTCATGACTTTTTAGCTCATACTGAAATTGATATTTAAATAATAATACAATAAATATTGCTAAATAAAAATGACATCCACTTATTTGAAAAGTGCTTTCTATATTTCTATTGTATGGCTAAAATATCAATTGTCAATTTCTATTAATTTGAAATATCAATTGTAAATTTCAATTAATTTGAAATATCTGTTGGCAACCTTCGGCTTTTCAGATGTATTTTTTCTTCCTTACCTCACGCATAATTAAAAAATGAATTTCAGTAACATACCAAACGGTATGATAAGCGGTGTCGATGACGAGTTTCTCAACTTTATTACAAAAGAGAGCAGAAATTGGTATTTGAAAGAATTAGATTCTAACATCATGGATGATTTGATAAATCATAATGAAAATGATGTTATTCTTAGCAAAGAACAAGAAAACGAATTAATACAACTCAATTTAATGCATGATGCTGGGTTGTCTGCTGAATATATCTGCTCAGTAACCGGGCGCAAAAACTGTGCGAGTATTCAGAGATACACTAGAAAAGATACCAAGAAGATGCTTAAACCAAGCAATATTTTATCGGGCTCAAGTTATAGTACTTCAAATATAAATTTATCACAGACGCAATTTTTTTTACTGAGCAGATATCTTCGGTAGACAACCCAGCATCATGCATTGAAGTTATTAAAGACAACTCGGTAGAAGAAACTACTGAAGAAATGCACATTGCAAACGTTTCTTCCAGAAGTGAAAATTTAGATGGTAGAGAAATACCAAATAAAAAGTTGGTAACGTCATGGGGCCGGTTGGAAATTGATTTGTAATTTGATTGACTTAACTCAAGTGTTCCATAACTAAATTTTTTCAGCGTTTCATTCATGTTGCTGTTTTTACAGTTTTTAATATCACCATAAAATAAAATAATTTACCTGTTGTCTATCTTTAATAGCTTAAAAACTAGACAAAAAAATTTACATTGCAGCCGAAAAAAGTTGGCTGTACAATAGATAAAAATATAGATGAGAAGCTAAAATCATAGAGTAATGAATAACGTAATCGAAATTTACATAGAGAATATTAAGTTAACAGAATAGAGTAATTATGCATATAAAATCAATAAGAGTCAAAACTCTTATGTATAATTACTCGGTTAACAATTAATCATCGAAATTTACATAGAAACAATCAAATTAACAGTTATTATTCAGTGTAACATCATGCATATATACAAGATAATATACCAAAGTAACAGTTATTTTTCCGTTATGGAAGTGCCAAAATTGAAAGTACAATTTGAAATTTATTACCGAAGAATAAAGAACGATAAAAAGAGTTAGAATCATTTTTGGTTTCATTCAGTGATATGTTTTGTTTTTAAATAGTTGCAGAAGATGATGCTGATGAAGTTGGTTGATATAAAGCTTTGGACACACTTTCTACATAAGCCTGTGTGGCAGATTGTGAAATTCGCCCAGTTTTCGTTTGTATGACTTCACTGGGAATAGACGATTGCAATAGCCGCATTTGTGATGTTTTTCTAAGACTGCTGTTAGTGAAAGATTTGGCTTTCCTTGTTGGTGGCTCAGTTGTCGACATGTCTAAAATGAAAGTAATCAGCTTTTTTGGAAAAGCTCCAGTTTTCCACAATTTTTCTTCGTCAGCGTAACTTATGCTATGGCTTCGTTTAGGTTGTTTAACATTACCAAGTGCTGCTGACCTTTTCATTTGCTATGTTCAAACAATATTCTTGATAAGAAGTTTCACGAAATTCATAAAATGCTTTTATATTTTCTTTAAAAGAAATCTTAAACATCTACGTTAAGTAAAGTTAAGAAAAATCTTGTAATCAATTTTGATCTTAACTTTTATGAAACAGTTTAAGATTTTAGTCTTAAGATAAATCTTAAGATTCGTCTTAAGATAGTTTAATGAAAGACGAGCGATCAAAGATAGGCCTAAATTTGCCATTAGCATTAATGGCTACTGCCGTTAGCATCTCTTAAGCTAATGGATGACGCTTTTGTTCTTGGCTTGAAGATGCTATCGCATCGATTCATCTAATATTTTCGAGCGAATTGCAGGAATTTTTCATTATTGAAGCAGTTCCAGCAGCCATAGAGTATTAATTAAACATTTTTAAATATAGATTTTTTTAAATATATTGTTAAATAAAACTAAACTGAACATAACGTATATATAAGATATATACCTACTTTATAACTACTTATGCTGTACTTTTCGGTGATTGGATAGCTTTATTTGCCACGATGTGATCATGACAATCATGTTACCGCTGTTGGGGCAAGTATGCCTATCTAGTCATTTAAACGGTATACATACATATATATATATCTATGGAACATAAAGTAGTAATTGACTAAAAATTAAACTAAATTTGTAATGGAGACATATAGAAAATCTCTGGTAGAATCTCGAAATTCATAATTATATTGAAGGATCTTAACCACAGAGCAATAATATAGACAGAGATGAACTATTGATTTCACATTTATCACGTAAATAATCATAAATTTTAAAATCATTGTGTTTAATAAAATATTCTTAGAAGATTGTAAGCTGTTATAAGTACGGAATTAGGTTTAATTATTTTATCAACAAATTTAATTGGCCATCTGTTTCCTGATGCAACAGCTAATGATCCCAGAAAGCCTAAAATAGTTGTACATGAATTCATGCTGTTCTTGTAAAGATACAATAGTTATTAGGATAAATATATATATAATTCTTTAACGCACAGGGTTTGCGGTATTGAATTGCATACATAATCAATGAGGAAAATCTATGTATGTATTACTTTATTGTCTTTATTTCAGGTGCAGTCAAAAATGTCCAGTACCTTTTAAAATAGAAGTTTATAGTGAAGCTGACTGCAAATGTAAATGCGATACCACAGGTCTCGTGGGAGAAGAAAAGACCAAACGAGAGATTTATTGCCAAGATATCCTGGACGGAAAAGAACGCTTACGAACTAAGTAAATATTATAGTTATAAATATACCTACTATAAATATGTAGTATGGTAGGTGGTTTTATTTTTCAAGTTTAGTAAAAGTTTAGTTACCAAAATAGTTTAGTTACGAATTAAGTTAACTTTAAAGTTAACTGGGCCCAATTTTATTAGTACTAGATAACTTGGAAGTTAACTTTAAAGTAAGCATTGACATTTTTTAAATTTAATTATTGTATTTATTAATAAATTACATATGATAATATACCTAGTATTTAATGTTGATATATGTAAAAGTGAATATATGTAATATCTTTAGGTAACTGAATAATGAGTACCTAGGTATTACAATAAAAAAATAGTAGTACTACATGTAAGTAGGTGATAAATATGTCCACATAAACATAGTATTATTTGTTAATATAGATTATAAACCTGTTATGCAGCACCTCTGTTAGCAGCCATGTAGAACATTCTGCAGAAAATTGTGATTCGGTCAAACCTGTAATTCTGTTTTTCTTACCCTGTTGAATTCTCCATTTCAATTGTGAAGCTGCTATGGCTCATTCAATATCCTATATTTTAATAAATCATTTTCGTAACTTAAAAGATAAAAATCAATTTCAGTAAACTGACTGCTAGTAAAGGGTTTTAATATGGGACATATATATATAGGACATCATTTCAATTGCTCAAATTAACTGGGTCACTAACTTAAAAGTTAACTTTCAAGTTACCAAACCAGTTATGAACGTGATTACCAACTTGATAATTAAAAATTTTGATGGTTTTATTTTTGTAGTTTAGTAAACAATTTAGTTTCCAAATTGATTAGCTTAACTGGTTTGGTAACTAAACTTGAAATATAAAACCGCCTATTATAATATCATATAGCACCGCAGAATATATGTATATACTTACTCCATCTGATATTTTTCTATGTATGGCTGTCAAGAATTTACCAACTTATTTTACATATTAGGAAGTTATTTCTGTCATCCTACAGTGCAAGTTAAAACAGAAATTTCTGAACCGTGTTAATCAAACTTTTATTGTAGGAAGAACATGAACTGGCCATGTTTCGTCCTTGTAAAACTCTCGATATTTTTGTGTGAGAAATTATCCTTTCCCGTACGAATACGTATAGATACCATTTACGTTTCCTACATAAAATATCTATGTTTATGGCTACACACCTAGATATACTTTTTGATTTTGTATAGATGTTGTCCTTTGATATATGTATATAGATCTCGAATCCATGCTGGCTTGTATGTTAAAAGTATGCAGTTAATTAAATTTGCTTTAAATGGGTATATATATAGAAAATAATTTATAGCAATCTGTTTCAATTTTCATAACGACGTAAATACTTATTCACGGTTTTGATCAATGAGCTGTCTTAGTATATTTTTTCTGGAAGAGCTTGTACGGTCTGAATAGTCTACATATATTTATGTAGTTTGTAATACATATTTTAAGAATATTTTAATCAATATGTCACGGTATCTACTAAATACATTCTAATACAGTGTATAGAGACATAATTGAAAGATAGCTCTCGCTGAAAAATATAATTTTTAATCGCAAATTTTTGGAGAAGACTAGCCATGCGACCTAAACGAATGGTTTACAAACATCAGGGATAAGCAATATTGTAGTACAATAATAGTGTACAGACACACAGGCGTGTTTAACTTATTGTGAGTTGAAATAGAGTAGTGTTTACAGTTGAAACAGGGTATACAGACGCAGACAGGATTGTTAAGCTGTAAATAGAGCACATTAAGATATTAAATATTATAGTTCCTCACGTTCAGACTTAGTATTTATGGCTAGTTGGTGTTGTCCAATCAATATCGCAAGTCTGTTTCGTTTGCTAATATACTGACAGCAAATGGATTGTTGCATTTTGTGCGTGTTTTGTATATTCAACTCTTATCGCTATTTAGACGTTCTCTGTATCTTTTGTGCAGCTCCTAATTGTGCTGCCTATTTGTTCTTGGCAGTATAGGAATTTTAAATAATAAATACATTTTAGCGAAGCATGTTTTGTCTTTTAGTGCGTTATTTTCAAAAGTGCAGTGCTACGTGTTAGCTTTTCTCTTTAGGTAGAACATTGACAAACATGATTATTTCCAGTGTAAGGACATATTTTCGATACCTTTATCCATCAACTATATTTTATTTTGCCCTATTTTATTTATTTAAACCTCAGCTTTTAAATAGTGAAATGTTTATTTTAGTCCATATATTCTAAAAAGAAATGCTTTAAATTTATAGGAAATTAAAAAAACTTATATAACATATTCTATATTTAGACCTTTTTTGTTTAAGCAAATCATATAAATATTTCCATTTTCTCCTACAAACAGGTTATATAGAAATACATAAATTATTTTATCCGTTGGTACGATTTAGTTGACACTAAATAAAACCGTGTAATGTAAAACCCTACACAAGATAAAAAATATATGTTATATACCTAATGAGCTTGTTTTCTCTTGAGAATTTTGACAAACTTTTGTTATCAAATCACATCAGTTATAACGCGGCAGTATCATGAAAAGATAAGAAGATGTGGGAGGGATATAGAGATTAAGGACGAAGAGACAGACATAAAGTTTCCAAACATGTTCGCAAATTACTTAACATGAGACTTTTATATTATTGTATTGATTTAGGTAAACAGCTCCATACTGTTTTTCTGTCTACGTCTCTGTCTGGTGATCAGACATCGTCTACCCTTCTCTCTCTCTCTCACTCTCGTTTAACCTTTCAATATACCTACGTTTAATATCATTCATATACGAGATAACACTACTGGACACTAACGAGAGTGAATCAGAACTATAGTTTTTCTCTCACTTCCACTTTCTCCTTGACTCTAACCGTGACATCGTCCGTTTGTATGGTTCGTCCAGTCTACTCTCCATGTTGGTTGATAGTAGGTATTACTATTCTCTTCTCTTTTTCTTCCCCATCCTTCAGGTGTATTCAAATGGGCTTGTGCCTACCATTGGACTGCACTTACGGAAGTATGTCATATATCGACATCCTCGGAGGCCGATGTCCCTTAGCACCGTTCCTCTAAACGTACACAATGCCAAGAACGCATCGTCTCCACTGACGTACCACATCTGTCCAGTCTATATACATAGACACATTGACTCCCCCACTTCCTCCCCAATCCCCGCATGTACCACTGCTCGTTCCTCTTCCTTAACACGAAAAACTAACCGACACCACCTTACGTGCATCATCTTTCAATACGACATGTCACCCAGGGAACACACAAAGCGCAAATTCACTAAAAATACACCCGAATCAACGTATACGCATAATATCTAATGTATGCGTATGCATTTGCATTAAAGTATCCATAAGCATTTAATATTGCTGTATGGTGTACAGCATAATGAAAACACCCTCCATCGTTCACTTAATAATAAGGGCTGTACTTTCGCTTTTCACTTTTTTCAATGTTCTTCTCGCAATAATTAATATTCTTAGTTCTCTATGTACTAAGGCTGACCAGATTTTGTACTATACTCCTATTATTAATATTTTAAGGCACTAATCTGTGCGCTAAGGATATATGTATAAAGTATTTAAAATGAAAGTAGTAACGAATTGGAGTATAAATAACTATTTGAAGAGATTCATTTAGTTAATTTTTGAAATGAGTAAAATTTAAACTAAAACATTAGAGTACTAGTACTCATTTGCTCATAGTATTATAGAGATATTTTTATCCCTCTTAAATTAAAATTATAACTTATACCAAGACTGGTATATATATATGTAAACATATAATGTAATATATGATGACTACATGAAGTATAAAATATCATTTTTGACTTTTCTGTATATTTGTGAAATGTTTTTAAAATGTATCCATGCATATTTGCTTTACACGTATTATTAATATTGTACGCATTATTTTTTGCATTTTCTCGCATATTCTCCTTATATTAAATCTCTAAAAATTATACTTTTATCAAAATTATAGAGTACCTACGTATATATCACGTAATGTCAGAACCGGAGGAATTAAACTAAGTAAACCTACTAAGTATTGATTAAAACCTAACAAAGCCTATAGTAATAACCCAATAAGCCCAGAAAGTTTATTCATTTTTTATAAACCCAATAAACCTACTAAGTTCTCATTAAATTCCTAGTAAGTTTAATTAATTTTATAAACCCAATAAACCCTCGTTTTTTGTTGACACATAAAGCAGTTGCAACATACTCATTTAATAGCTTGACTATACTTATATAAGTTCCTATTAGGCTACTAAGTTTTTAATAAAAATAATAATTTATACTAATTTACTATACTCTATATACCTGCCTGCTATTAAAGCAATATTCTCTAGATAAATAGATTATATTTTATTAATTACTGAGCCGTCATTCTAAAAGTTAGATAATATACTATGAATTTATTGTTTGTGCACATGAAATATGAAAAATAATAAATACATTTTGTAAAAGCAGAATAGTTTACATAAAATGATTTATTTGAAATGTACCTAGGAAAATTTATAAGTTAATATAGATATTAAAACCAGCGTAAATAAAAAAAAACATCGGACTACATCCGAGTTCTGTCATTGTAGGTACATATTGGCTAACGTTGTTTATATAAGAATTATATATATTAAAAAGCGCAGATTTGAATTCTTAAGGTAAACGTGATAACCGAGATTTTATTTAAATTAAAATATCTTAAAAGTGTTGTTAGGCAGAATGTCTGACTAAATGTTCATAATCTACACATTATAATTAGCATTATTTTCATTACTTTTGTTAATGTAAGCTCTACGTGCTCAATTTTTATAGATATTTCAATTTTAAAAACCTTTCAAAACTTAAATAAAACTAAAACATCATGCAAGAAACATTTATCGATCTCTCTATTTTATGTTCCAATAGAGTTTTTAACTTAAATATTTGTTTTATACACAATAAGAAAACTATAAAATGCAGGCCTCTCAGCGTCAAATAAAAATAAATTTTCAAGAAAAAAGATATTCTATGTATCATTTAACAAATGTATTTAAAATAAAAATTGAATATACATACAATACAAAGGGTTACAAATACTGGGTACCTAAATATATCAATGAACTGGACAAATATACAATATATTCTCAGTGTGATTTATGAGACACATACTGGTAGTGATCAAAAATGAATTATGTAGGTAATAATATGCAAGGATGTGATACCTCAACCTGTAAGTTGGCTAGTAAATAAAACAATGTATTAAATAAACATACGTGCCAAAATACTAAAGGCCAACAGATCATGCCAACTGAACATTCATGCCTTCTTAATTCTTTCTCTGCAACTGAAATCCCCATTTTTTTCATTTAAATACAGTGGTCAATTGTGACAATATCTTCGTGTTCCAATTTTCTTGAACAAATATAATGCAGTTAATAGAAAACAAATCTATTAACCACATAATATATTGTATTATTTTACACGATAATGGCAGAAGGCCAAAAATTTGTATTATTATAACTTTTAATTTAAAGATTAAATTGTATTTATAATATTATTTTAGAATAGA
Organism: Invenusta paracnida; assembly: GCA_036023295.1. Taxonomy (NCBI): domain Eukaryota; kingdom Metazoa; phylum Platyhelminthes; order Proseriata; family Coelogynoporidae; genus Invenusta; species Invenusta paracnida. The sequence goes on along the minus strand of JAYRBW010079151.1, from coordinate 7,669 downwards.
ACATAACATAGAATTTAGTACACACTAATACATTTTGTTATTAATTAAAATATATAATAACCAATAAGAATGTAATAATTATATAAGACATGTATATGTAGATCAGAGATTAGTTAGAATTAGTAAACCTATATTATACATGCTCCAATTTTAAACAATAACACGATTTTTCTATTGTTTCCATGTTTAAAAGTACATTACATATAATTCAATACTAAATGAAACATAAATACTACTATAAGGATATTAACATGGTTTAATGCATCTAAGTGTATAATATAAATTGACAACAGTTAGTTTAATTAATTAGCTTTAAATTAAATATACTAGTTTCATAATATAAAAACGTTTTTATAAAAATTAAAAAGAGAAGTATAAAATACAATTTTAATTTTATATACAATAGTAATTACATACCTTATAGTTTAGAGTCTTACCTGCAGTTCTGGGTGGTGGTTCACTAAGCATAGCGGGCTCGCTATTTAGCGATGTACGCATAAATCGCTAAATTAACGATATAATAGAATTTCACAAAGAAATAAGCGAGGTCGCTAGTTTAGCGAAGTCTCGTTAAAATTGCGATTATTAGTGATACTGCGGACGCTACATTTTAACGATACATTGCTAATTCACCCTGAAAATTGTTTTTATTGGTTGTTGTAAGAATATGCGATGTGTAAATTTAATAAATATTATATTTTACAAAAATGTATTATGAATTAAAATATTAATATTCAAGAATATTCGATGACACTCCCCGATTTTGATTATTTGGAAGAAATTGATTATAAATTTCGAAAACAGCGCAAATTTAGAGACAGGAATAATCACTTAGATTATATGGATGATGACATACTAAAAGAGCAATTTAGATTTGACCGTTTATCTATTTTTGAATTGATTCGTATATTAGAACCTGATATACAGTGACAAACATCAAGATCTCGACATGCTGTTCCTGCTAATTTACAAATTCTATCAGCACTACGCTATTATGGTACCGGAATGACTTACGCAACAGACAAAAATCTCAAGAGTCTAAGCAAGGCGACGCTTTCTAGAGTGATAAACGGTGTTACTAATTCATTATGCGCAAAAAGCAATGAGTTCATTGTTTTCCCCATGACTAGGGAAGCTGCTACAGCTACAAGTAGAAAATTTTACAACATTTGTGGGTTTCCCAATGTTATCGGTGCCATTGATGGTACCCAGATGCCCTTTCTCCGGCCATCAGAAGAAGAACACGTTTATATTAACCGCAAAGGAGTTCACGCTATAAACATACAAGCTGTTGGAAATGCGGATTTAATAATTACAATTAGGTTGGCTCCTTAGCGACAGTGGTTACTACTTGAGATCGTGGCTTATTACACCATCTCCTGAACAAAATCAACAAATCCGACGTTTCAATTCGAAGCATTCGAAAACGAGAAACTCAATTGAACATCTTTTCGGATGCTGGAAATCGCGATTTCGAATTCTACATAAGACAGGTATGCATTTATTTACACTATGAATTTTATGCAAAACACTTGCAATAATTAATTGTCTTTTATACAATACCTAACTATTTTTCCTTCAATTTTTTGGAATTGTATATATATATATATTTTCGTATACGTAAACACTTTTTTTATATATGACAATATATACGAGTATAACTTGATATTTTTATGGACCTATATTTCTTAAAATAGAAAAACTGATCATATTTTCCAAAAATCGACCTCCAAAAAATGCCCTTTTTAAGGCTTTCAAAAAAAAATTGTAGTTATGTATATTATTTACCTACTATAGTTAAAAGTTCAAGTGATTTATAAAGTTAAATATTATTTTTTGTATTGTGTTAACTAATTATTTTTATGGGGGGGGGGGCGATACGTTTTCAACCTAAACAATTTTGTTGGATAATCCAAGTCCTCGCAGTTCTTCACAACTTTGCCCGATCAAGAAATCTTCCACAGTTTGACGAGCTAGACGATGATCACAAGCCAGATGTTGAGAATGTGGACAACAATCAAGAGCTCAATGCTTACGATCGTAATAGTCAATGAATTAGAAACAATCTTATTAATAGATTTAACACATGATTAACTTCATTGTACTGTTTACTTATTTAGACGGCATTTATCAGTGAATTAACTATATGTACATGTTACAATTATTTTATATATTTTTACTATTAATTGTTTGATACTCAATAAATTCGCGTAAACACGCATAATATAAACAAATACATATTTTATATTGCCAATTTACTAATATTTTTTAACTTTCCAAATAATATACATTATAGTAAGTACATAAAGTACAAACAATGCTGACTGCCAAGAGAAGGCGTGACTTATTCCACAGGAGTAATATTTACTTCATGTCTTTATATGTGTTCAACACATTCTTCTTTGTTCAAACCAGAAGAATCAACCTAAACTAATATCATTAAACATTCATTTTCACTAATAATTTACCTATCCTTATAGTTTTAGTTACTATTAATGTCTCTTGTATAGGTAATGAGTCACAACTTCTCTTGGCTGTCAGCATTGTTTGTACCGAGGACAACGTAATTAATGTATATATTACTGTAAGTAGTATTACAATAAATATATACATTTTAAGGACGACTGACAGCGAAAATGTGTATTTGAGTTTATGAGGCCGAAGTAATTTTTGCTATTTAATATTTTATGAAGCAGTAAAATAATACAAAATTAACATCACATAGTACTTATTTTAATTATTAAATATAAATAGAACAATTAACATTTTAAAAGTGTTATATATCAACCAGAACAATAATGAATATGCAATTCAGAAATGTAACAATTATTATACAATACACATACATGTAAACACATAAAACACCGAAAATGACGGAATCGAAATCCTTATATTATTTGTTAAAATGAAAAATATTTAGTGGCATTCTTAAATTCTAAAAGTCGAACGGTAAAAACTATATACATGACCGACATATTCGGTCATTCAATACAAATTAATTTAATTTAATAAGTGCACCACATATCATAGTATGTAATAAAAAATTGAATAAATGTAATGATGAGACAATAATGCAGAAGTAAACATACAGCAATAGGTATTAATAAATTAACGTTTTCACTGGTAAACTACAATATGTATAAATGATAATAATGTAAACGTTAAAATACAACAATTTTACAGTGCAAACCTTCAATATGTATTCAACTTTAAATAGATGATATGGTGCAGGAAAGGAAAAGTAAATTTACTCAAAAGAATGAGAAGTATATGAACTTCTAACCAGTTTACTAGTTTTCCTCTCTGTTAAGGACAATGTAGAAACCTTACAATACTGTTCATTCACTTTCTTGACAAACCCAGCGAAAAAGCAATTGCACAATCTATGGCTCAGGGATTTTACATTTATTGATTGGTCACATTCGTTAGGTAAGCAATCCGAATAGTAACTGATTAGCCGTGAAAATTTGTTAGCGCAGTGAATCTCCACATTATTAAATACATAATAGGAGAATTTGACCAAATTAAATAACCACTCGGGTGGATAAACCAAATCACCCTTACGAAGTAGAGATGAGAACTCAACATGTGCAGTGTCTTCTTGATTTCTTTCTTCGAAGGACAAACCAGATATACGTTCCTTTCTGCAGATATATCCAGCAATATAAAACAAAGTAGCTACTTCATGCTCATCTAGTGACCCGTCGGCATTGTCAATGGCATCATCCAGAAAGAATAACTGCGTGTCAGTAAAATCCGAGGTGCAGCACGAGTGTGCAGTGTGAGAAGAGTCATGAATTGATTCCAGTTGTGCAAATAACCGAAGATTACGAAATTTTGAAGAATACACTATTTGTTCAACAGAAATGTAGTACATACCTCCACTCATTTGACGAAAAACGCCAAATTCTCCTTCCAGGTCGTCAGTTTGCAATCTTCCAGAGAGAACATACTGAAATTCAGACTTTGAAAGCAAATATCTTGTACAATGAACAAATCCACGGAGAGTATCACAAAGAGCACGTCGAGTTTCGTATGTTAGACCTTTACATCTAGATCTTCCCCGACCAGCTTTCATCGCGATCAGATTGTCTGCCAAAGAGAATATGAAGTCGAAACGTGAATCATCAACAGTAGAGAATGGTTTGCGGTCTGCATCATTCATAATAACATGCATCCTGGGGTTTTTCACATTAAGCATATTCCACAAGCGAGTGAATAGTTCGATGAACCGAGCAGTATCTTCCTTACCAAGACGATCAAGGGCTGCAACAGTGGAATAGTTGAACACATCCAGCATTAAAGATACTTTCTGGCGTTCAATATTATTAGGGTGAAGAGCTCGATACGTAAGTTTCGTAGAACGAACAGTATTCTCTTTCTCCAGTTCATAAACTTCTTCAAGATCGGACCATCGAGCGCAGATCTACAAATACAAATTTCAATAGGAGCTAGGTGTATGAAAGTGAAAAGTAAAGCAAATTTGATAACATAAGATACATTGTTTTTATAACACTTAATAGACATACCTACACATGTAGCTACGTAATTGTATATAGGTAATATTAATTCCGAAGGCTTCCATTACTACATTTTCTTAAAAATGTTGTGTGAATTTATGTTACTAATAACATTTATTTCTGAAAACGAGGAGGCATAGCAATACGTTGTCCAATGAATGGAAAATTTAAAGTCATCTGAATAAAAATTTCGCACAAAATTACTTACAAATTAGGAAAATTATTAACTGTCATTTAATGCGTTCAATAGTGAATATCCTATTAATATTAAATCATCAAGTAAACGCTTTTCAAAAAATGAAAGGAACTAAAAATTCCAGAAATATAATGTTGTGTGTAATATAATTGAGTTACTTACAATTTAATACAGAAACTTCAAAACTCATAGTGTTCATAAACTTTTCATACGTTAATTAGTTATTAGCCTTATCAAATATTATGTACTTCAAAGGTAAAGAAAAATTAAAACGGGAAAAAAGACATGGAAAAAATCGAATTGAACTCTAAAATATTAATCAACGCTCACTTTTTTGTCCGAATTAGGCAGGATAATTTCAAGAGCCTGTGAATTCTCCGTCAACCAGTTGTTGCGTACAGATTTAAATAGATGGACGGCATCGAATAACATGAAGAATTGCTGATCATAATAATCAGTATGAGCGCCAACATATTGAGACTGTTCAGGGACTTTTGAAAGGTTATCCATAGGTATCACGTGTCTATGCTTTGCTAAATTCAAAAAAACCTGGCGATTAGTTGGATGGTTGTCACAAATAAGGCTTACTACATCACAATTCCTTTGACCTAAGGCTTTAACAACTATCATCAACTGCTCCATAAGGAAAATCTTGCTGAGCGAATATACAGGTAGTAAACGACAAATAAAACTCTGACCGTCAAGAAGTGGCTTGACCATTATTGCCAAAACAGTGCGGGCTGCTTTAGAGGGATCATCAATAGACCTACCTATGATATGCCCTCCTCTATAACGAATAGAAGGTTGAACATAGACCTCATCAAACAAAACAACCACGTACTTATTTTCTAATTTACTTACACCGGCATCAAGAATTTCATAAAAGTGACTATCGGACAATAAATCATTACTGCTCCCGAAATGAGATTCGATTAAATTAGGAGAAGGCAAAGAAAGTAATTCTCTAAATTTCTTATATGTACTTCGACCAAAGAGATACAGTTTCAATGCCCTAAGAAGCATTTTGCTGTCAAAACGTCTACTTTTAGGATCCTTATTAAAGAAAAGCAGCTGCTCAGCTAGGAATGTTAAGCTATCGGAAGAATGTTGCTCACTTAACTCTTTCAACTGTGTGCCCATGAAATACACTCTATCTTCTAAAGACACACGATATTCCAGAACATACTCAATCAAAGCTTCAATGGAAGACCATTTAGTCAACTTCCAGCTAAAACCTAAAAGATCTCTTTTAGGAGGGATTTTAATACCATCTTGAGTCAGAGATACCAGCATATCACTGGAAACACACAAAGAAAATTGGACACACAGATCGTCACTTATCTTCATAAGCATAATTTTATCACTTTTCACACGTTTTGTCAGATCATAATATTTCATAAAAGGCTGATCATCAATAAGAGACAATAAATCTTGAAATGATTGTATTGCATCGAGTTGGCTGAACTGCTCCATCTCGTCTGGAACAACAGTTCTGGATGATGATGAGACATTTCTTTCATTGACATTACGATTGGCTCCTAAAAAGGAAATAAAAAATTATTTTACATAATTCCGAAATAAACATTAACAACCTAGATTGGATTGAAACCAGAAGTGCTAATTTTTTCACAATTCTTGCATATGAACATTCTTAATAATGTTCCTATGTATAAAATATAATTTCACAGAAAGAACATTACATCACTTCATCAATATTATAAATGTACCTACTCATTTTGTAAATCAAATAGAAGGTAATTAGGATAAACGACTTATTTGGCCTAGATTGAATGAAAATTAATTGTCAGATGACACTTAAAGAGAGAGGAGCATTATTAGTCTCGTAGTTAAAAGAGTATCATAAATGATCATGACATAGAGCCTCTATCTCGAGTAAGTTAATCGAGTTTAATGTTATTCACATAATGTTGAGGAAATAAGTAGTTTTTTAATATATTGTGTTTATCCCTTAAGAAAGCAAATATAATATTTTTTTCATCATCAGCACAATAATTCAATAAATGAAATAAGTCATTGAGGCATTGTGCACAAAGTAAGCATATGATTATTCTCACATTACTATGACAGAAAAACAAGACATACCCAGTAAAACATGTAACACAAATATATACTAACAAAATATAACATTGTATGGTACCTAGTTTAATTTGTTTTTGACAGGAAGTACTGATCCCTTGAAATATGCAAGGTGGTACAGACGGACATGCATATCTGCGCTTCTTTACCATGGGAACATCAACTGGCCAATGTTCCTTACAGACACCCATGTAATCTGTAACATTCTAGAAAAATAAAACAAATATGTAAAAGAATTAAAAAAACCTTAATTTGCATCAAATAAACAAGTAGGTACTTAGACTAAAAATGGAGACTTACTGTTAACAAATTTGGCAATGAATCAATCCACTGCTGTCGCAATTCAGGATCTTTTGGAAAAGAATAAACGGTTATCTTCTCTTCCTTGGTGGCATAATTTGAAGAACAACCAAATACACTGCACTTTCTTGGCATCTTTATAATAACACTGAAATATAATAACCAATGAATCAGTTTCAATTAATGAATAAATTCGGAAATAATAATGAATATTTTATGTAAAAGTCATAATCTTTATAAAAAGCCAATCATAAAACAAATACTATATGATAGCAACAACAAAAACAAATATCAAGTTTATAACCAAAAATAACATCTAAAACATTAATGTAGGCACTATGAAGAATGGAGTGGACAGATTAGAGGACCAAACTCCTGAGTGATTTAATGCTAAACTGCAGATGTGACACTTGTCATTAAGTGCTTATAATATAGGTAGGGGGCCAGACAAAATATAATTTCTGAATATAAGTAGGGGGCCAGACAAAATATAATTTCTGAATATAAGTAGGGGACCAGACAAAATATAATTTCTGAATATTATAGGTAGAGGGCT
>JAYRBW010079140.1:0-24073 GCA_036023295.1 Invenusta paracnida | reverse complement strand
TATATATAACAACATGTAGGTAGGTATTAGGTATAGGTACAACAACAGTATAAATTAAATATCAATGTCATCAACATCGTTGTCTTCCTCGCCATCAGAATCCTCGTCGGTGTCACCATCTGTCTCCACCGCATCCTTGACCTCGATGTCGCCATTTGTCTCCACCGCATCCTCGGTGGGTCGTATATTATTACCTATGTTATGGCTACAATACTCGCAAGATCTGACAAATATAATAAATGACGATGAAATTGGTACATCATCTGCAATAAACGCCCTCGAATAAACGCCATAGCAAAAAAAACCTTGTCTAATAAACGCAGCGGCGTTTATTAAAGAAATACAGTATTTCACCCAGTATTCTACTATTTAGACTGTCAAGTTTTCTATTGATCGTGCTCCACACTTCTGATTGGTTGTTGACTTTGTAGAGTAGATCACTCTGCTTTGAGTAGGTCCCCTCTCAACTGCTTTTGTCGTGGCTGCATGAGTCTACAGAAATTAATTTCATTATACAATCATTATTGTTTATTACTACGAACCCAACAGTTGTCGTTAGGTTTTTCCCAATAATTCTTGAATTAACACTTATGGCAATGACGAAAAAATTCAAGGCTTATAGAACTAGTAAGACAGGTCAACACAACGATCGAAAGTCGAAGTTATGAAAAAAATCTCCAAATGAAGTCGGTCTGGGATAATATAACCTAAAATTTCAATAGTGAAGGAGAAAGAAGAAACTCATCTCAATTGCTCAACATCGGCAAGCAATCCCAAGAGAAAGAAGAAGCTAATCTCAATTGCTCAACCTCGGCAAGCAATCTCAAGAGAAAGAAGAAGCTCATCTCAATTGCTCAACCTCGGCAAGCAATCCCAAGAGAAAGAAGAAGCTAATCTCAATTGCTCAACATCGGCAAGCAATCTCAAGAGAAAGAAAAAGCTCATCTCAATTGCTCAACCTCGGCAAGCAATCTCAAGAGAAAGAAAAAGCTCATCTCAATTGCTCAACATCGGCAAGCAATCTCAAGAGAAAGAAGAAGCTCCTCTCAATTGCTCAACATCGGCAAGTAATCTCAAGAGAAAGAAGAAGCTCATCTCAATTGCTCAACTTCGGCAAGTAATCTCAAGAGAAAGAAGCTCATCTCAATTGCTCAACATCGGTAAGCAATCTCAAGAGAAAAAAGAAGCTCATCTCAAGTGCTCAACCTCTGGCAAGATCTCAAGAGAAAGAAGAAGCTCATCATAATTGCTCAATCTCAAGAGAAAGAAGAAGCTCATCTTAATTGCTAAACCTTTGGCGAGATCTCAAGAGAAAGGCCAAATCGCAATAAAAGATATCTAAATATGCGATTGGAGGCGGTACTGTTGTAGATCATTTGGACAGTTTTTCGAAACTAATCATTGATATAAATGCATTTCGGATTATGTTGCCTGCACGATTATCCTGAATAACTCCGTCATTATTAATGTCTACAATCTCATTTTTTGCAATAATTCCTCATCAATGTGACCCCTATGTTCGATAGTAAAGTTGTGTAAAATTGCGCAGGCTACGCGACAATAACTTTACAACATTTTTGAGGCGTAAAACGTATCTTTCTATTTCGATAGAGTTGATTCTGAATCTTCAGGCGGAAACTTAATATGAACTTGTGAACAATCAATGCAACCAATTATTCCGGGAACCTTGATATCTGATAAAGTTTAGCCTTGACAGTTCTTAGAGGTGTATTGTATATCGAATAAATTGATTACGCAATGTACTGATAGCATCTGTGACACGATGGACAATTCTGCATACAGCAGTACTGTCACTTAGACCAAGCGTATCACCTGTAAAACGATGAAACGATTCTACAAGCGTAGAATCATAGTAAAGCAATGAATGAGTAGTTGACACATCGTACTGTGTAGGTGTTATTAACTAATGAGATATCAAATTGTGTAATTCTTCTCGCACACTTTCTTTAAAAAAGGCGGTGTTTTTAACAATAAAGATCATATAATAAAGCAAAACACACATTTTCTAAATTTTCGATGTCAGTAGGTCTTTCTTCTACGTATAGACTGATCAACATGTTCCCGAAGTTCATTTATTAAATCAACAATGTCAACAGCATCCATAGCAATAGTAATACAAATATTATTCAAGAGTAAAGAATACAGTTTTATAATATAAATTATATATAGTACTACAGAACCCAATCAAAACAAACAATTTCTATGTTTATCGGTTTACTCATGGCTTTACCCATGAGTAAAATTTCGATAGTGTCTACTTTAATCAACGTTTGTGCAATCCATGTAAAAAATGTAGACACTGGATACCATTTATTTAGAAAACGGGTTAGATACTCATCGTTTGTGCAAGACACCCTATATTATGTAAGAGTACTAATGACTTATTTCATGCGATATATGCGTATGTCATACTTCTTTTATGAATCAGTAAGCAATATATTAAAGGAATGGCTTTAGAACAATACAAAGACACTGGAAGCATTAAAAGAAGATGCATAGATAGAATAGAAATGAACCTTATCTATGAGTTGATATCATAGAAATCGGATTTACCGCACACAGCATAGGTACAAGTGACACACATCTGTGCATCAACAGAAATAGCAATAATTGAGTTGGTAGTACCCGACTTAAAAAATAGGCCATTTCAAGCTTGCTTTATGTGCTCAAACTATGTATTATCCGACCTCGATGGTTGATGATAGGTAAATAATGTCTTGGACGTTATTGACAAGTTAAAAAGAAAAAGTGACTCGCTGATGGTTTATAAAATCATCAAAAAACTAAAATGATAAACGCACTTCGCCTTGTCAAGTTAACATTGCATTCTGTCCTTACGACCTCAAAAGACCACAAAGCCTATAGACGGTGAACTCAGTTTGCCCCCCACCCCTCTTCTCTCAATATATGCAGCCTTTCGCAGCTAATGTAGATTATTCGTCAGTCCAAGACGCTTACCAACACCTTCGAAGTGGTCGTCTAGTCAAGCTCGAACCTGTTTGGCATATTTGGAAGGAACTCTGACTTGCTAAAAGTAACAAATTGGTGAAATGTCAACAAGGGACGCTGTGAAATGAATACCCAGAGGGGGAATATTATTAAAAATACAAGTTTGATTTATAGGTTGTCTGAATACTATTTGGACAGGATTAAATAACCAGCTAAAACAAAACAAGAGGAATTTAAAAATATGTTTGGAGAATGGAACTTACACATTGAGCTGCGATTCGATGTAGCGTTTGTAATCGAGTTTGGGCATGACCCGGTGGTTCTCCAGTTTTCGGTTCCATCGAATAACAGGGCAACGGGTCTTGCCACAAGCACAGTCCACCGAATACCGACACGAGGTGTACTCAACATCAAAGGGTATAGTTACCTCGCCACCCATCATGATTTCATGAGTTGTCGATACCACAAGATGAGCACAGCCATTCACAATGATGATTTCCAGCTGCAAGAAAATAGTGAGTCAAAGTTAGAATTACTCACATGCTGACTGACATGTGTTGACAGAAAGAAAGGTCCGTCTGCAGCACGATATCGGTATACTTATTTACATCTTCAATTCACATAGATTCCGAAATACTCAACTATAAATCAGTCCAGTAGGTAGGTATGTATGCATCATCATCATACGTTTAGATTACTATATGTCACACGGTTTGATGCTAATACTATAGTGGTATTGCACCCGGGCATGTTGCGACACGGCGTTTCATCTTTCCGTTGGCAATTTAAAGTGTATTTTTACAAGCTAACGTCACTAAATACATACTCCAATCACTAATTGAAGAAATGGTGGAACGCAGCTTGGCTTATAAACTAAAGTAAGTAAACTATATCTTTCTAAAATTAAGTTAGTAGACAAAATGTTGCAATTTATATGACTAGGTAGGAATGATTTTAAAATAAACATAAAATTATAAAGAGTATATTTTGTCTACAACATCAATGTATCTTGAGGTGAAGCAGAAATTTCCATTCAAAAATGATTATTTACACAAAGTAACATACATTCTAAAAGACAATTAATACTCTAAAAGCCACAGACAACATCTCTGGGATAAATAGACTTTGGTCGTTAGAAAAATCGTCGATAGAAATGGTCGATAGAAAATGGTCGTTAGAAAGATCAAAGGTGTCAATGAAGTCTATCGCGCATATATTTGCAAATCTATAAACCTGATTAGCAAAAATATGACGGAATTTTAAGTAGCCGTTTTGGAGGATAAGTATAATAACGCAGTGTACCAATCAATTAATGGAATTAACATTACAATATACTTTCTCAAAACTTACCTTGCAGTTTGGGCGACATGATCTACGAATAAAGCGAGCCTCATTTCCAAATTTAGAAGAATCAATAACAATTCCCTTCTTACCAAGGGAGTGATAAATAACTGCATATCGATTATATCTGAAATAGTTTATGGGGATTACTCAAATGAACAGGAATCAATCAATATGCCATAGTTATATGTACACATAAGGTATGAATGTGAGGCAACATACTGATGGTAGATATCCAGATAGCGCTCGTATTCTGCCATGGTCTGTACGTGACCCTTGTATTCAATAACCATTTCCCCAACACGAAGGCGACACGCAGCCTCCAACCCCTTAAAGAGACAAACACATTTAAAGGTTTTAGCTTAGGTCAAAATTTAAAAAATCGTCCGATTAACAACATTCTCTAGCTTTGATTATAAGTTATTAAAGTGTAATTATTAGTTTTGCTTAGAGTTTCCCATTATATAGATGCGCGGCTGTTTAATAATTGCCAAATGCTGGTATATTATGTGTGTTATTGTCAACATAACGATATCAGTTTTCTGTGATCGCTAAGAATTTAAAAGCCACACAAAACATGAAACTGGAGCAAATATCTAGCAACTTTACGACATGCCAAATTTGGGGTTATAAAAAAATCCAACCAGTACTCAAAATAGGGCCAGTACAAACATACGGTGCACTACTTTATAAATAAAATAACGTTAATAACATTTTGATGATAGTTCTAATATAAAAAAACAATAAATATAAAGGTAGGGGGTGAACTCAGAAATACTAATATGACACAGCAAACTGTTAAAATAGCAAAACGTACTTGATAGCAAATGATGGAAAAGAAATACCTTGTAGTTATTATCGAATATAACCAATTTGCATAAAGCTGCCCGTGTTAAATAATTCGGTGGATGTGAGTAGAAACAGTGCTTCGTTGGATCTCTAAAATAAATCAATATATCAATTACCCTGGAAAACTATCCCTAATATAAGAAAAATTAATACTTACCCATATTGAGCGATTTCATCAAGAACAGAATTTGTATAAGTGTTTTGGTCAATTTCTACATAGTCACGTGACCAGGCGGAACCCAAGGGATTGGCCATTGTATCCATTGATTGTCCACGAGTCCAGGCATCATCTTCAGGCTTTTGGATGTATCTTCAAACAACAACAAAATTAAGGTTTACAGGTAATGTTCAATAAAAATAGGCCGGCTTATTGTTAAAAGACGTATTAGAGACACGCAAAGAAATATCATTGTAAGAGAGTAAGAAAGCCAGGTGTACTTCTTGCGCTTTGGTCGAAATACGCCATGATCCGCCTCGGTCCACTTATTTCTCTCAGCAGTAGATGCAGCGTAGTTAGACGAGAGATCGAGAGTCGATGAATAGTTACTTTGATGCGTTCCCTCGGGCTCTGTTTTCTGGGAGGCCGAATCTTCAACTGGGGTATCTAAAGAAGATGTTGATAATTATAATTTGTATTGCAATTGAGCAGTACACTGTATTTAGTTCCATTGAATATTATTGTTTTAGATACGAAAAGGAATCCCCCGAAACAGGGGCCGTGGAGCAAATAATATGTAACATAAGTAGGCACTTAAACTTTGGGGATTCATTGGGTTTCTAAAAATTTCCTTAAACTGTTATGTAATATTTGAATTTAAGTTCGTCTCTCTTGTCGGGTAATATCTCTCTTCAACTTAGGAGAAGATGTCAGATTATGACTTACAACTCATACGATGGGAGGTTTGGGGCATCATCAAAGGCACCAAAATCCCTCCGTTTAAGCCAATTTCCAGAAGCCCAATTCATCAATCAATATTATGTTAAAATAATGGGGAAAAAAGAGGTGTTAGATAAATGAAAGTCTTGGCATCCCAAAACTGTATCATCATAGTAGAACTAGCTATGTCGTAATATTAAGAAATGAAGTTAATTTAAGCCAGACATCATGTCTTATTTTAAGTCTTCCATGATAAACACACTTTTTGCTCGTGTTGAATAATATGAATTGAACCACGTCATTATACTATTTCATCTTAGTGTGCTAATAAGCCGTCTCTGAAGTGTAGTAGCTTACAAGCTTACCACAAATGACTGCGATTAATGAACTGTCGACGAGGCAGATTAAGACAGACACCTATCGATTAAGCTCTTGTATAAACGAAAATTCGGTTTGTCATTGCAAGAGATTGTTGTATAGTTAAGATCTAGGAACAGACTATCTATATGTTACTATTAATATAAACATTATTATGATTATTAGGCACATGATAAAAATAGCCCTAAAACATTGGTTACTAAGAGAAATCGGTGCACCTAATGAGGGTAAATAGATAAGTTTAAGGGGGTGCGGTGTGTTGTTTAGTCCGAAAAATAATAAAAAATATCGACGAAAAAGCCGGATTTTGAACCTCAATATTTGAGGTTCTATAAAAGCTCTCAGGATGAAACTTGACATGCTGATTAATTTGAATCTGCCTTACGTGATAAAAGCAGAATTACTTCAAATTATTAAATAGTTTCCCTATGGTAGCTATTATTAAACTGCCGACTCTTATGATATCCTATAGCATCTATATTGCTTTATGTTTAAAAGTACTGCACAATTTGAATTTCTATTGTACTCCAATATATAAACCCACTTAAAATCTACTTTATTATTGAATCATTGTGCACAAATCAATAAATTAAATAATTTATAGCTTGTTCCGTCTGTATAAATCCATGATTAATGGGTTTTTTCATGGGTGTCCATTGTTAGACCTTTTATCAGTAGAAATAATCTTAATCTATTGGAAAATTGGGTAAAGCCAGAGTGGTTAGATGATGAAAGGTGACAACCTAAATGAGAAGCCAGTGGTTAGAGCTTTAGAAAAACAAAATAAAACCATAACAAATGTTTAATATTCAAAACCAAATTAATTAAGATTCATGTTACTATTGTCCAAATGCTTTGACTCATGGTTTTATCCAACCCAAACCGTTGTATGTTAAAATGGTCTATTAATAAAATATACGCTATTAAAACATATTGTCATAAAATGTTCTCATCATATTCATAATAAATAAATCAATCAATCAAATTGTAACTTTAACAACTATTAAAAAACAAATAGTAAAAACAAACTACAACAAACGGAGAAAATGGTAATAACCTTTTAACATATTAACATGAAGGAATAAAACAAAGATAGGAACTGTTTCGCCTGTCAACTTACTATTTTTATACCTACCAAGAGCAATAAAATCAGAGATTCAAAAGTTACACATGACAATGAAAGATTTGAGTAATAATCTCATGACAAACAATTACACTGACGAGCAATACATGCAAGAACTCCAAGATTTACACCGTATTATTAATAATCTAAACCAAAATATGTTAACACTCGCAAACAAACTATTATAACGATGATTAGCAGAACTATATAAAACCCTGACATAAAACGACGATCAACTCAACTATTTCCTTATCTTCTCATTTAAATTTCTTCTTGTAAAATAAAAATAAATAAAATAACTGCAACCCTTACTAGACACAGCTCCTGAGTCAAACTTATAAACAACTAAAGTTTAGTAGGCTGGTATATATTATGTAGATTCCACTTTAAAAGCGAGACTCCTTAAATTGATGAATTCTACAATATACATACAGGCTTTAACTGTAAGATCCTGTTTTCGCTTTGACGTTCGCGGCGGCGAGAGAGGGACATCGATGACACCTTCTGGCCGGATAATCGCAATCTAAAACAGTCAAGACATTGGCAACCCTGCATTAGACGGTGGAATAGACAGACCTACACCCCACATTAACATACGTTATCTTTGTTGTCTTCATCGAGCATCTCGGAGGTGAGGGAAGCCACCGGGTCGTCGTCTCCAAGAAGTAACTTCCGCGCTGCTGCTGCAGTGTAGGAGCTTTTAACATGCGGATTGCGAATGCTCTCAGACACCCTCTCTCCGCGCAACTTGGATCGCTGAATCTCCATGGCTCGACGATAGTCGACGCGACGAGTCTGGCAAATCTCGCACGTGTACGGAGAGGGTAAGGGGGGCCCGACATTGAGGTTCATGCAGTCAAGGTGCTGCCACACACTGCAATGTAGAGACGACGCGATTATGAGGGCGTGAGCACAAGCTATGGAGAGACAGAGAGAGAGGGTGAGGGTAGGACTTACGTGCAAACACGACACATGATCATATTGCCATCACTATGCGTGTAGCCACAAGCACAACGTATAACCGCTCGTTCTGGCAGATCTGCAACACCATCTGGGGAAGCCCGAATGACCTCGGATCGACTAGCAGCGTCCTCCACGGGCAATCCTCGTTTCACAATACTCTTTGTGTTTTCCCCTTCGAGGTCACTGTCGAGGTCGCTCAACTGTGTCGGTGATACACACAGCTCTTCAGGCACTTCGAAAACCTGCGATAGATAAAAGCATAATATATAATACACATACATATGCATTACAAGGAAGCCAGCCAATATCATTTCATTATTAGTGCATGAAAATTACCTTCATTTCCGTCTCCATGGTCATGGAAAGCATATTCTGTAAATCATAAGGCGCACCAAAGTCCAAGGCACGTCCATAACTGCTCGCCGTTGACTGACTGAAATGCTGGCCCTGATTCCAATTATCCATTCCTCCTCGAAGGCCCATTTCCCACCGACTCATAGGGGGATTCTGCGAACAACTCTGACCCGCAATTATCGTGTCTGCCAGTTCCTCACTATTGATCAACAGAGACTGGTGCTCCGAGCCAGAAATCCTTGCCATTGCCTCGCTTTCATCAGTGCCTCTCCCCCCGTTTAAACTCTCACTAGTGCAGGAGAAGTTCTCTTTGAGAGGTAATTGGGGATTTTTAAGCACCGACACACCTCCTTTAGGAAGAGTTATCACATTAAATACGCGTTCTGATATTGGCAGAGGCTTCATAGGACTATTCTGATGGGACGAGTGATTCGAGTGATTTACAGTCTCCACAATTTCTCGGAGGTGTGGCGGCGAACTGGGCGGAGTCAGACCGGTAGGCACGCCATAATTATGGTCCTAAGAGAGATATATAACTGCTACTTTAGATTCAAACTAACACACTGTCATATAAAGCTTGAAATAGTTACACCTGTTCGAGTAATTAAATAATATTTCTATACGTATGTGTAATACAATCTATATAGAGCACGAATTGTATTAATTATATTCTTAAGAACGTACATTATATGACAAGCCAAACGAACAGGAGGTTTCCCCAAAGGAAATATCCTCAGCAGGACAGTAATCAAATTCAACATCGGGTGTGACATCTTTGAAGAGAAAATTCGGACGCGAAAGAAGCCTGAAAGAGGTTGGAAAGGTAAACATTATTGACAAGCCGATAAGATATATGTATTAATAAAAAGTAGACACATACTTGTTGGAATACTGATCCTCTTCATTACAAAGCGGAAACATCTGTCCAACAACCTTCATGGAGTCGTCAGCATATTTAATAGGATTGAACCTTCTTGATTGCACGGAGGAACCATCATTTAATTTGTCTTTGAAAGAATAAGAAGTTTTCGTTTCCATATTAAATCTACCACCGTGATGGTCATTTTCAAGGGTCATTATTTGCATCTAAAATGAAATACAAAAACAAAGGTAATATAATGAAATGCTTCAGACATGTATACGTAGAAAGTGAATATTAAAATTAGAACTAGAACACGGCATATCATCGGTGTCACGGAAAAGGTGTCATGTCAAAAATAGCTTATTATCAAAAATAAAGATTTTTTCCTCATTTCTAAAAAAATCCAGTAAAAAATATAAAATAGCAAACATTTGTTAATAGGCCATCATTATAAATGATGCATTATGATGTTGATGCAAAATGCACAAATTATTTTGATGTTTTCTTGTGCATATATGAGCCAATATTACACTGCTTTACGGAATGATAATCATTTCATAGATATGTCAATGTAACCATTGATTTCATAATATAGAAGGCAGTGTATATATGGATATTAATGTGTTGTGAGGAAAAAGTGGACTTATAAACAGAGTGTAATATATGTACATAATGAAAAGTATGTTCAAACAAAAAAGTGAAAAGGATCAACAATAAATTTAAACACATTTTAATTCACAGCATGAGCATGTTGTGAGACAACTTTGTCTCCTCTTCAGACAGGCACAATAATTATTATACAATTGGTGGGAAATATTACATAATAAATTAAACATGAAAAAATTGAATCTGTTACAAATATCTATTTAACTTGGCTTATAGTCAGTTTTTCTTGATCAATTTACCAATCTACAACGATTATGTAATATTACTCACCAATTATATAATTATTAAACTGGATAATAAAGTAATTTAACACTTTATTGAGCATAAAATTGTAGAAAGCAAGAGGTATTTAATATTATCGCGTCTAGTGTTTGCCAAATTATTTAAGTTGTTGCGAGTTTCTGCACGGCAGATCGATAATCTTTGTCTGGGCATGATTGATTTATTTCGCGATGTGGGATAGGCCCGTTTGTGATGAATTTTGGCCGATTCTGTGATGGTGGGCAAATAGTTCAGTTGAGTGGCCTGTCTTAAATCTTCTGAAGTTAATTACTTCATATTTAGCTAATTTATTTTCACACTCGTCCTTGCATGCTTTTCACCGTAAGTGACGCGCGATCCGATGTGTGAGATATCTTGCTTGACTTTGAGCTCTTGGCATATACATACTTTAGCAACATCCATAAGCCACCCTGTGTCTTTTGAGTGAGTTTGCTTCCCTTTGCTTCTTCATCAGCCAGATCGTTGCCTATTGTATCGCAATGAGTGGGGATCCAGGTAAGTGTAATCTGTTTACCTAGATATGAAGTAGACTTGTGATCGATTTAGCAATTTCTGTCATGATTGACTATTTTGATGCTATGCAGACTGTTTGCCAGGTGGAGTTTGACTTGAGAGCCTCATTTATGGCGACCATATTTGTTTGGTAAGAAGAGCAATATTTATCCACTGCTAGATTGAATTTGTGGATAATGGTTGGATATTTTTAGCTCTCCTTTGGTGATGATGATGCCCGCGCCTCCATTTAGTCTGCCCTCTTCTGCCGACCCATCAGTATAGACGATGAGGTCAAAGCTGTTATTGTTGCTGAGGAGATTTGAGGTAAGCTCATAGCTTTTTTGCTGTCTGTAGATTTGGTGCCTTTTATTTCTACCTTGAAGCCATCTCCTATACTTCAGGGCATGATAGGTGGTGTTTTCCACTTTTGTTCTTTTCCTTGAGAACTCTTAGTTCATCTCTGTTCGCAAAATAATCCCATTCAATTTTCTTCAGTTTCCATTTTGATGTTCATGTTGATAAATTGATTGAGAGGATTTTCTGCTTTCTGTCTGGTCGCTTTCTCATACAAGATTACCGATGTGGTACTCTTTAGGAGACCGGTGATACAGTGAGCAGCTTTCAGTTTAACCTTTTCGAGTTTGACGAGTTGAGTGTTAGAAAACCATTGCATCCATGCTGGAGATCCATATTCCAGTATAGGGCGTCACATGGTTTCATAAGTACACTTCAGAATATGTTTACTGAAGCCCTATGACGTACCTGAAAGTGCTCTTAACATCTTGAGTCTGCTTTCTCCCTTCTCTTGCACTCTTCTGACGTGCTCATTGAATGTTAGCTTCTTGTTGTAAGTGACCCCCAGGAAAGTTTGGTGTGCATTGAAAGTAAAGTCTTTGCCATCTATTGTTATATTGGGTTTGAGGTTGGCTTCTGCTTGGTTTAATGTGAACAGAGATACCTAGCATTTCATTATACTCGCCGTAATTAGCCATTCCTTGCTCCTACTGTGGATGTTATTACATGCTTCTTGAACTCTCTTGGTGGCGTTGGTCACATCTTTGTCTGAGGCCCAGATGCGATGTCATCTGCAAACAGGCTGACTTTGACTGTATCTGGGATGACCAGAATTATATTGTTGATATACAAGAAAAAAAATCCATCCCATACCAGGTGCATTTGGGGACATCTACTATTTGATATATGTACATAAAACTGTTCCACAATGGTGTCTTCATTTGCACCTGGAGGCAACAATGTAGGAAATTGAATGACGAAAAATCTGAGGTAATCCAACCCAATGTTATCCGATTTCTGAAAGGAAACATCTGCAGGCATGCAGAAAAACAGTGTTAATGAGGGACAGCTTAATAAGGAGGTACTTGCAAGCTGTGGTGAAGAATTGTTTTACATTGCTGTAAAACTCCACCAGCTTGCTTTCACAGAGAATGTTGCTTTCTTTTTTTGTGATAAATTTGCAACTTTTATGGCCAATCACCAAATCCTTGCCATGCTTGTAGTTGGCAGCCGATTTGAAATTGACCTCATGCACTGATTTCCCAGTTGTACTACTTAGGATCAGGAAATGCAAGAATGAAGAATACAACAACCTTTGGAGTGACCAGTAGAGTTTGTGAATTCATGGAGCCTTAGATTGCAGTATATTATTGCATATTATAGACTAAAGTACTACTTATATAGTTAGAAAACTAAAAATAGTACATAACATGTTTTAATAGAATTATTTCATATCTCTTTAAAAATAATAAAAATGAATTATATATATTCTATACACTTTACTAGTAAATTTTGTAAAATTATTCAGATATATAAACAAGATATCTTAAAGTCAACCCTAGCTGTTTTTCTTTACTCTGTTGTAATAGCTGTTTAGCTATAAACACAAGAATATTTAATTAACTATTTAGCACAAATTATAAACCATCTAACATTTAATAATATAATTATATGTCACAATATACATATACCTATATATTATATTATCATATAAAAATGAATGTTGGCTAGAGTCTATTATTGTAAAACAGTTTTTGGCTAAAAAGCCCTAATAAATAATTATTAAAATTTAATAGGTACCTTTAAAATTTAATATAATAAATTATAATTTATTATATAAAAAGGTATCTATTAAATTTTAATTTGATTTTTAGATTACCCATGTTCAAATTTATATGGCCTAAATAAACAATTTTTGTATCTATAATTTATATAGTAAAATTATATAGATTAGTAGCAATTATTAACTATTAAGTTAACTTATTAATATTATTTATGTACTAATTTTAATAAATTAGATTTTTAAATTATAATCCCTAGCCTCTATTCCAATTCTATTAGTCTTTGTTAATCATCCTGTGGCAGTAGTGCTAAAAATATATATTCAAAAATAGATAATCTAAGTTCTAATACTAACTGTTTAGAATAGTTAAAAAAAAATTGGTAATAAAATTTGTCGTCTTATTAAATATAAGCCATTTGGTTATGGTATTATGCAAGAAGTTCTGTTATAGTATATATTATAACAACTATTCTTGCCTAGTTAATGAGTGCTGGTAGTGGTTATTAGTATAATTAATATATAAAGTAATAGCCACTACCAGTACACATTTTCCTTAAAGCACCAGAGTAACCCTATATTTCATATTTTATAGGTTATTTCTAGCATATCAGATATGAACTTAGCCACCTATAACATCCCCCTAACCCTTAATTAGTCACATGTGTGGTGATCACACTATAAATAGGACAATTTGCAGTTTAATTTTAATAGTGCAGTATATAGTTAACACTACAAATAGTGCCAACCTTTTAAAACACTTTGCTATTTTCTAATGGAAAATTCCCATCACTAAGGTTGTGAACAGAGTGAGCAACCAATAACTGCTGCAAAGTGGCAAAGTTTTTTTGGTGTCTGGATATTTTGCTTATTTCGCCAGAATTTTTGTATCATGCTTTGTATGTTTGTATGTTCATTATGAAAACATATCTAAAAGAGCATCCCCATGGTATGATTCTTTATACAATTCTTCTTTGGATTTGAAACTTAAGCCTTTTTTATGTTCACATGATGCTATTTTATTTATGGTTTTGTTTTCAATTTTGGTTCTATTTTAAAATTGTAACTTGATTGATTTTTGTTTTAATTTGTGTTGAGATTTTTAAGAAAATGGATAAAAGTGACCAATTATTGATAGAGTTCAAAGGTAAATATTGTAACTATATACTGGTTGTAACTATATTGCAGGGTTCCCACTGATATATACAAAATAAATTCCAGGACATTTCTATGACATTTTTAAGACATTCTCAGTATTTCCAGGACAACAAAATCATAGAAAATTATAAAAAGTGTGCATTATTTAACAGATATTAAAGCATTAATTTTATATATACTGCATACAGTAAACATAGAAACATTACAAAATTTATTTAATAAAATGAAGGTATTTTTCCATTCATGGCCTTCTCATCACCCATAATAGCCATCTCCACCTCTTTATTAAAAAATGGTAAAGTCTATAATGTACATTAATATCTAACAAGTTTCATCTTTTAAATTTGGTAGGTTCATATATTTATTTACAGAAAAACCAGCTTTTACCCAAGCATTTCCATGTGACAAAATAATAACCAACTTGATAACAGAGAAAAGTTCTGATGTAGTGTTGGCTTGTTCATTGTAAAATCTATATATTTTGTTTACACAGAAATTGAAACTTCTGAAGAATCAGCTGCAGCTAGTGTTAAATATGAACTCTAGTAAAATATCCAGAAACAGTTCCATGCACTTAGAAGCACTTAATTTTGACTTAACAATCACACTGGGAGATAAAGCTGATATTCCTTTTTGTTAGCATAAATTTGAGTGGAGAATGCCCAAAAAGCTTTTGACCAATGCTTGCAAGAATTTGTAGCAGTCAAGATGAAACTGAATCTTTTGAGGTGGAGATAACTTTTTGAAATATGATTTTGCTTCGAAACCCATAGAAATATTTTCAGAAGCCTTCAGATTATCTGGATTATCAACATCAATACCACACTGTCCACATGATTTGTTTTCATTCAATAGTTTCTTTAATAAATAAAGAAAGCAACTTACCTGATATTTGCAGTAGTCCTTCATAAAGAAAAACAACCAAAGGACGATCCGCTTGAAAATGTAATAAAAAAGGTTCCATAATGGAGCAAAAAAATCTTGAAAAATGCAGTCAAGCATAAATCAGATTCATATCAGCTTCTGTCTGTAAAACAGAAGCCAGAAATGTAAAGCTTTCTGAAGCAGGTTGTTTTGACTTAACCTTTTTCTGATATTCTCTAAAACAGCAATCAATCGGTCAATATAATGTCCATTTTCAAGCCATCTGTGTAAACAAAAGGCTAGTGGAAAATTCACACTATTGTCATCCATCTCGTTTGCTTTTAACATGGATGTGATTGGCAACATAAAAAATGTAGGGAATAGTTACAGGGGCCCCCAAACCATCACAAGTAAGCAAAAACATTTTTAGGGGCTTTTTGTATAAATATTATAATAAACATATATATGGAGCATTTATTTTCTTTAATATTAACTCAAAATTGCCTATGACATCTATTGTTTAACTATTAAAAATATATGGAAATATGCATATAAAAGATCATTTATTAATAATATAAGTAGATATAAAACAAATTTAGTGTCTCAGGTAGAAATAGAAGAGAAGTTATAATTATTATTTAAAAATTATATATATGTACAAAACTGAATATAGAACATAACAACAAAAGTATTTAGGTTGTAGATAAAACATGTTCAGTTTTATACATAAAGTGGATCCAAATGTTAGGTAATTAAAAGTCTGTAATGTTAGTTTGGTCTAATTATATATTATTATGAATGTCAGTCATGGTAAACAATTAATATGTATTAATAGAGGTTGACTGTTGGTTGGTCTTATCTAGTTTTTGGATTTTCTTTGAAGTTTTCCTGACCGCTAGTAGTTGCTTATATTTATTTATGTTTAAGATCAAAACGGGTTTTTTGGCGGCATCAGCAATATCTTTTTATGCTTTGTTTTTGAAGTAATAGCAGATTTTTTAAGACGCTGGGCCATCTTCAATTTTGATTTCTGACGATACGACATACTAGCCAGCTTAATGTTAGAGCATAACAAGGAATTTATAGGTGTATACTTTGCATTTTCTTTAGAAAAATATTCTACAGCAGACTTTTTATTAGATCTTAAATGATATTTTACAGCTTGATACGACTCATAAGTTTCAACAGCTGTATTGGCTGACTTTGCATGGAGAATATATCCCATCACACTAAAAGATGACTCGACTTGTGGCCCATGTATTATGGAGAGAAATGCAAGAGCCAGATTTGTATAAGGCAGGGATATTTACCAAACTTTCGAATCTCATTCCACCAAACATCAACTCTTGTTTCTTTAAATTCGGGAAGACTTGAATCACTCATATATTTGAAAGACTCTAAGTTCAGATCAAACCTTTCCTTTTCATTAAAAAATTTTGTTGGTAGCATTTTTTCTAGGTTAAATAATAGTACCTGTGATTGGCAGTCAGTTCTTTTCTCTGGATCTATATGGGAGGAAAGTGCAATTAATGTTGGATTAGTCAATGGAAGTTTCTTTTGCAAGTACCCTCCACATTTCCCATAAGCTTTGTTTACTAGATAGGGGCCCATGTAGTCTGGTTGAAATAGGGGCACTACCCCCCCCCCCCTCCCCCAATTTTTATTGCATTATGCAGCATATTTTGAAAAATGTAGGAAATCCTGCAAATGTAGGAATAATCACATCCCTGATTTAACAAGTTTATTCATTTCTCTCAAGCCAAGCCAATCGATAAATTTCTCGAGCCGGCTTGAACGGGCTTGAACGAGCTGCTTGAAGTCTCTCTCCAATGTAAAAAATGTAGAACACAGCAGAGTAAATACTTTATTTAAAAAATAAATAAAATCGAGGCGTTTTTTAAGATATTAAAGGCAATACAACTTTTTTCCTCGACACGACAGGTGACAGCCCCGTACAGTTAGACAACGCCCTGTTGAGCGAGCATAGTTGCGAGGTGGGAGGCAGGATTCCGGGCCAGAATATGGGGATCTCCCTCCTCGACTAGGCGACCTCGACGGAGCACTATGACACGATCGCAGAACTTCATCACTGTACTCAGACGATGCGCGATCACGATGATGGAGGAGTTGCTGAAGCAGTTTGAGAGGGTTTCCTGTAAGCAGAAAGAAGCTTTGTGTCAGGGCATCTGTCTCATTACAGTTTATAGAGACTTATTATACCTGACGAATTATATTCAACTCTCGATATTTGGTACTAAAATGATGGAAATTGAAGAAATTATAGTAAATAATATACAAAACGATAGAAAACTCCAACTCACATCGATACACAAAAGCGCTTTCAAAATAATTGTTTCTTAATTCACGTCAATTGAATCGTTTATGTAGTGAAACAATAATTTAGATGTAAAGGCTACTTGAATATGCGGCATTTGCTCTAAAAATTAATTTAATACTATTTAGAGGACTCATTTACATAATTTTTATAATATAGAACGATTTTCTAATGACGAAAATTTACAACGCGTCGTATGTATGAAATTAATTAGAGTCAAACCCCCTATATATACTATGTTTAATTCGATTAAATGATCTAGGCAATATTTCTTCAGTATATTTGACTGAAAAATCGATACATATCTAAAATTGGTCCAATAATTCCTTCACTAATGCAAAGAAATAATGTGTCATTTGTAAAGAAACACGTAAATAACTGGATATAGTAATACACTTAGCCAGCAATCGTTTATGTAAGATATGTTATACATAGATAGAGTCACAGCTGTATAAGTAAGCAACAATTAGGGTCAAAGCTAGGTAGAGGCGTAACCGACACAGCAACTAATTGAACTTTAATGTATTCTCCTGTCTCTGTACTAACTAATATTACTAGTTATTGCTGCAATTATGAGCACACAGTTCCTATCATCAGTTTCCCCTGTGTTCGCATTCAGCCGCCGAACATCACTAAACTAGTCTGAATATTAGGAAGCAGTCAAGTATATTCTAGAAAATTAAAACATTATTAGAGGAATCCCACCGATACCGACTATCAATTATTCACCAATAAATTGATATCCTTTTTGTGTGTTG
Source organism: Invenusta paracnida (assembly GCA_036023295.1). NCBI lineage: Eukaryota > Metazoa > Platyhelminthes > Proseriata > Coelogynoporidae > Invenusta > Invenusta paracnida. The sequence goes on along the minus strand of JAYRBW010079140.1, from coordinate 5,724 downwards.
AAAACAGAACTACTGAATGCTACCTAAGTATATGTAGGTTTCCATGTGCAACACTACCTAGCAACACTGCGCTTTAGTGTGGCAATTTAATCGACAATTACATATATTATAATATTAGTATTTTGTTATTATATAATGTTCCATTTTGAACAAGTAAATAAAACAGGCCTCCAACAAAGGCTACGGAAGTAGTATTCCAAGGGAGAAGTATTGTGGTATAGTCAAACTAATAGTATATTACCTAATGCAAAGGATACAAAGTAACCATCTTCTGTTTTTGCTCCAATGAACCGCGCCAGTAGCCTCAAGCATTTTAGCGTGTCCCTCACTTCTACGAATATCGGAATAGGATGTGTGTTCGCCTCAATAAGAACACTGTTTTCTCTTTTATAAAAATGCATTAGTAATAAACAACTATGCTATAGAACTTTTTTAAATCACAATTTTTACGAAATTCATTATCTGTGTATTCAGACAAACTATAGAAATTAATTAATGATTTATAAGTCAATATGAGAGTAGATTTTCTCAAATAGAGATGAATGGAGAAAAACAAACGATCAAGCAGACAACTATAATTAGTATTCCTAAAACAGAAATTTAATACATATTTTAAGGCCAAATTAGCAAACAAAAATCCATATTTAACTGTTTCAAATCAGCGACATACTCACCACAATATTATTCCTACGAGAAAGTACAGAATTCAAAGTAGTTTACACAATAAGCTATCCAAACACTTTATCTAAATAAATTTGCATATTGTGTATATTGTAAGTGTACTACAGGTCACCGACATAACATCAACTTTTACCTACCTAATGTGTGTATAAATTTAGTTACTAACTTACTATAGTGAATAAGCTCTACAGAATGATGTCAAAGTAACATTTTTTGCTCAATAGAAGAACATAAAAGAATGATTGAGACGACTTCTAACACAATACAGGGTCCGTGATTGACACAATACAAGCAATTGACTAGAAGACCAGGCAGAATACATCCTGTAGCTTCCCAGACTAAAAGGATCTTAGCAACTTGCAGACAGGCGAGGCAGTTCGGCTCATTATATCATCCTATTTCTATATTTCCTAGAGATGCCTTCACTTTATAATATCATAATGAAATCTCGTATTTTATGACTTGGCTATTCAGGCCGGCAACTGAACTGTATTTACGGTTGGCAGTAAGTCAAGTATACACTAGTATATGCTCAATCCTATATCATTATTCTTAACTTCTAGACCGGAGCGAGAGGTCCTCTTACTTGGATTCCGGGCAATAGGATTCACTTTGTGCTCCCAGAAGCTCATAAATCCGGTGAATAGAGCAGATTTCATACAGACGAGTCTAGAGTAGGTACTGCCTACACTTGAAGCTCTATAGTTATAAAGTAATTAATGTGATACATTACACTATAAAATTAATAATAAAAATACTTCTCCACTGTTATAAGACCATTACCTCAGTTAGCATGATTCATTATTCATAAATATGTTCAAATAAATATTCAAATATTAAATTATGAAAATATTAACATTATATTCAGCAATTCATTAACCTTTATTATTCTTTAATTTTTATGGTAGCAGCACTATAATGTCTGATAATGTAACATAATTTGCAATACTCGCTATATTATAGTACAGTAGAATTCGTCCATATCAAACAACCGCCTATATCAAGGTGTTTCAAATGTCCCGATTCCCCCCATCTTTTATATGTTAATCGAGTTTGCTTATATCAAGGTGTTTCAAATGTCCCGATTCCCCCATCTTTTATATGTTAATCGAGTTTGCTTATATCAAGGTGTTTCAAATGTCCCGATTCCCCCCATCTTTTATATGTTAATCGAGTTTGCCTATATCAAGGTGTTTTTGTCCGGCCAACTATTTGTTCGCCTATATCAAAGTTTCAGATCTTCATTAGTAATTTTATACTTAGCACAGTATCTAGCAGTAGCTACATGTAATACATACATACATACAATGAAAGATATTATTTGATGCCAACAAGGTATGTCACTGAATATTCACTATCTATGTTGTATTGGTTACGGCAGCCATTTCAACAATACAAGTGATATTTTGTATCTATAACAGTGTTATTGTATGCTGTTTTGAGTTGCAATAACTTTATTGCAAAAGGAAATAATCAAACATTTGAAACACAAATATATATGAAATGGTTTCCTAGTATGCTATTATCGATAATTAAATGTTAGTATTTGATCAGAAATGGGCTTTAATTGATGTCAAATATCATTAAATTAACATATAAAGTAAGTCTGCATACAAAGCCTGATTATAATCAATGTTTATGTTTCCAGCCGATTTTATAACAAGAAACACTGTTTTGATTAGTTTAACAATCTTAACAACAGTTGTGTTGCTAAATATATTAAACGATAATAAACATATAGTTTTTCCCATAAAAACATCAAGTTTGCTTATAATAATATGGAGGGTTTTTTTCTAGACTTCGACATAAGCGAATTCTACAGAATATAATATGTATGTATACGGAGTATAAACAAGTTACAGACAAATCTACATATCTTAGTGAGATATACACGTCAAATTGACATTATTTTCATTTTAGCTACGTCGCAGTCAAAGACTTTAATACAACAGCTTAATATACTCCGAGATAACTGTGTGCACAACATAAGAACACTAAGAGGGCAATTATGGAGGATCTCTCATTCTACAGGCTTTCACATGATCTCTGCGGTTGTGCCTGCTCTAGTTGAAGTAAATGCTGATGTACAACTAATCTTTCAAATCAAACAAACAGTGGAGAAAATAACACAGAATTATAGTACGGTACAGTACAGAGTATAGTATGTAGATTATGGATTGTTACGACGCTCATCGAAGAGAAAGTTTAATTAACACGACAATAGCGGAGAAAGCCAACCATTATTCTTGTCTAAATAATATTATAAAAGAGTCTATTCCACGAGCCTGCCTCAACACCGCCCGAGCCAGACACACCAACTCACTCGTAACCATGACAAGGACAACTGACCTGCATGAGAGCCTCTTTCTCACTGTCCACAGCCGCGGTGGCCTCATCCAAACACACGACTCGAGCCTGCCTCAACACCGCCCGAGCCAGACACACTAACTGGCGCTGTCCGGCACTTAACTCGCGCCCCCCCTGGCCCACATCGCTGTTCAGACCACGTGGAGAAGCCAGCTCACGAAGGTGGCATTGGAGCAGGGCGGACGTCAGCATCGAGTCATTGAACTCCCTGTCATGGGGAGGGGGGGGGAACGGTGTTATTACAGCCATCGGAGAATAGCCAGGGTTGGAAGAAGCTAACTTGACAGTATTTCAAAAATAGATAATCTAGTGGACAGTTTAGTGATATTTGCAATAAGTTTGGGTAAAACAAGAGTAGATATTGAAATTAACGGAACATTTTACACGTGTTTACCAATTATTCATGTTTAAAGTAATACAAAAGCATCTAATATGCCTTTTTTATAAGTTTCAGTTATAATAATAGTAGAAAAGACAAAAAGAAGACAAATAAATGCGGTAATTTGGTCGCAATATAAGAATACTAATATAAATTATTTACGAGAACATATACAATAATACTATTATCATACTATACAGGGCTCAGTATAGTGCACACCATATTTAAGAGAAACGAAATGAATGCTAATAATTGATGAAAAGTATTCTCGTAGAGAAGAAGGAGAAAGCTGTGTTGTACTATACCAGTGATGACAGCGAGATATCGATATAATACACACATATCTATCAGAAAAGAAGACAACTATTATTGTCGTCAATTCTTGCCAGTGTAACTCTTGTATATTACAGGCGCTTCTCAGGTTGTATAATACAATGAATAATATCCGGACAAATAATAAAATAGATTATACTCGCAAATATATACATACATAATTAAATACTATAGAAATACATATTATACACAAAATATAACAACAAAACAATTTCCACTGAAGGTGGATAAACTCAAGTACAACTTAAAACAAGGGAAAGTAGTAAACGTGACATGACATGACTACAACGGAGATTCCATTTTCTCATAGAATGTGTCGTATAAATGTTCACCAATCTAACTTGAATTCACAAATACAAATCGATTAGACGATATTAAAATCTATGTGAATACTGTCTATAGAAGGCGTCAATAAGACCAGGAAGAGGACAATTCCCTCCCATGGTTCCGGCATGTTATAGTGAATGCCAGGCAAGCTTACTGATAGGGGTCCAAGTTGTCTCTCAGTGTCCCGGAGAACAGGAATGGCTCCTGTGGAATGGCGACCAGTCTAGATCGTAACTGTTGGAGCGGTATAGACCGCACGTCCACATTGTCGACGCATATCTAGACGGACGACCAGGGAGAGGAGACGAAGCATTAGCTGGGCGTAACAACAAGAATGCAAATTAGTATGGCACAGTAGAACATGTAGAGCGTAAATGTCATCCATTGGCTTGGTACATATGCGGCCTCAATCTTATAGGAACACAAATCGGTGATTACAATCTACATTTAAATATTGCAAAATAATTCCCCCTTTAAACTTTATACCACGTTGCGGAAGGAAAAACACAATTCTTTTCCTGCCTAGTGCTAAAAATAGTATTCTAAAGATTAAATTAGTTCTTCTGCAATGATGAAGACAGCCTTCATTTAGCAATCAAATTAACTATTATCACCAAAAGTGCACAGAATACTTTATCGAATGAATACGTTCCGTTAAACGTCTGGATTTGACGGTACAGCATTATTTAATAACTACTATTTTCTTAACAGTCTAGATAGAATAAAAGTGACAAACGACATCTTATCAGCCTCTTGAAAGGCAATGATCTTTATATACAAAATATTCGAATAAAGTGCAACATTATGATATTTAGGGCAAGCGTTTATTTCAATTTCTTCTAATACTATGTTTGACTTTCATAATAATATTTCAACAACTCTGAATTTACTTTGTATTATATAATACTATTGAAGTTAATCCTTCGTGCTCTATGTGAACCCCTATTTTATTAATAATACAAAACACTTAAAAATGCACAATAAAAATAACGCATACCGAAGTCTATACATAATATAAAACACATTTACATAATATAAAATGCAATACATTGTATATTAACTATTTAAAGATACAAATCTATAAAGCCTTCAAATTATAAGCTCCATCTATAATTACACATGGAAAGAAACGGAGAACTTTCCAGAACTCCTAGACTATAATATGTCAGTCTTTATTAGAGACTTCCCTTCAAAGTAAAGAAGAATGACAATCATCTCTGCAAACAGGTTCTTAATCACCAAGCTGTATAAGACACGATCGATGAGATATTCGCGTTAAGTCAATGAAGCTTTGAAATTGAATTTCACATGAAGATGATATTAACTGCTTTCTTGGCATGCTCTTGGTTCTCAATGCCACCTGACCAACATCAGTGTCACAGGTGTAGAAGGTACACCCAGAATAGAACTCGCACGTAACCTCATCTTTATATAATATTTCTGAATTCAATTATGGACAATAAAAACGGCAGTATTTCCTCGTATTTATATTATTATAAAACTAATGTGGAGAGTTTTAACGCAAGAAAACCCTCACAAGCGTACCTATCTACATCGAAGACCAGCAATCACACAAGCGTACCTATCCACATCGAAGACCAGCAATCACACAAGCGTACCTATCCACATCGAAGACC
>JAYRBW010079139.1:0-47896 GCA_036023295.1 Invenusta paracnida | reverse complement strand
ATCTTTCAGCTTTAGCGAAACTTTTTAATGATCACAAACATAAGTATGGAATTTCAGCCGACAGGGAACTTATTTTTATATAGATTAAACTGTATTAAAGCGAATAAACAATTTTAACGCGGAAACTTTTATATCATATTTTTCTAGAATTCTATAATATTTCTTAGATAATAACAAAATAATATCGTTAAGTTTGTACTGTACATTGCGTTTGATTTACGTACGAGTACACGTACTTATTAATTTATTTATAAAATATAAACATTACGTAATCGTAATTATATGACGTTTATTGATGTGAATAATTCTTATTTACCATGATATTATATGATATGATGAGTTGTATTATTATTCCGGCTTGGTAGAGTTTGGCAAAATACTCCATACTACATTCCAAGCTTTTTGTACTTGAATTATTTTGTCAAAGTTCAAATTTCATTTTTTTTCTAATGAAAAACTAATAACTAGTATTCATATCCAATTAAATAACTTAGACACCTATAATTAACTATAGGATTATAATTGGGGGCTTTATCACGAGAATACATGATCTATCATTTTTGTAAAATCCCATGACAACACTATACATAGATATTTTACTATATGAAATATAATATGGAACAAAAATAGAATAGTCGTATTGCGCTTTATCTAAATAGAGACATCAAAATACTTGAACATTCTACATAGTTTGTATACATAGATTTCCTTAAAATTTGGCACATAAATCAAGTTTGAAAATGCCAATTTTTGCTTTGTGTAGATACAATAATTTTCAGTGGTAACAACTAGACTGTATTATTATTTCTGTTCATAGATGTCACTTTCAGATAAACTGTATGGGGTAAGCCGATTACTATATTTTCTTATAATCCTTAAAAGTCATTTAATTAAAAGTTTATATCCATTTCTGTGCGTTTGTATATTCTAAGTGTATCGTCATGATTATCATTAAAATTATGATTATTGTTAGGTACACAGGTCATATTATATTAAATCTAAATTGACCAATCTAGATATATATACAGATATGAATATATCGATCCTCTGTCTGTGGCAATTAACAAACTGTATGTATATTAATAAGTTTTTTGATGTTAAAATGTATTATTTTCTAACACATGTTAAAGTAAATTTTATAATTTTTACGTTTATGTTTATAGGTACTGATTTTATTTATGCTGGCTTACGTAAAAACATTACTATTGTTTCATAAGCTTTTATAATAATTTTGTGTAAATTTGAACGGAATTTGATATTTTACAATATTACATTTTATACCTACTTTGATGTTCCGCAGTTATGGCCATTTATATAATAAATTATGTCCTACACTATTAAAAATCAAAGTATCTATATAAAACATCACTTCAAAAATTGTACAATATAATATATCTTGCATATATACACGTTCCAAACTCACTGATTAGGTACAACAAACAACTTTTGATATCATATTACTGTTGCAAATTTATTACATTGTCCTAAAACTGTGGAAAAGTAGTTTTAGGTCTAAGTGAATTATATATATACTAAAACTATTTAATACAGAACTACTTACATTCATTTATTATTGCTATACATTTTCGCACTCATAGTAAAATTTATGAAATGCAAGTAAAATTTAAGATAAAAATAAGATTGCACAAAAAATATTTAATGTAGAACATACCAAGCGCAAAATAATGATACAAATAGAACGGCCACAAGACATAATTTAGTTATTTAGTTATGTCCAGTGCAATATACATACAAACTTACATGTGTATTACATTTTAAATATTGTTAACGTGTGCTCTAAATATGGAAAGGACGCGAGTGGAATAATTTTTTAAATTACAATGACACACAACGTTTGTATCAAATTAATACATTATTTTAAAAACACATTAGAATGTCAAAATTTTGTTAAGCAAACACAAATAATTAATTAGTCATTATAAGCATATTATCTAAAATGTAATTAACAGACCTCTACAAACTGGTAAATCTCATTGTAATTATAATATATATATGTAGAACATCTTTATGTATAGATATAATAGGTATATGATATCAACGACCAGGCTTGATCATAAGTGCAATTAGCAAAAGTATGTTGCCAAGGTATACAATAATAAAAAGACTAATAACATACATCTGTTAACAAACACATTTAGAAGACAATAGCAGTGTTTAGAATAGCTCGTGCTTTAACTTCAGACTGTTGAATAAATCAATCATTAAATTGCTTTTTCCCAGTTGATTAAAGAAAGGAGCAAACTGTCTACAATTTATTACAATACAACATTATATAAGCCACATGCACCATATTCACTTGATACTTAGGCTCTTTAATATTCTTTCGTATAATATTTACTTCGTCAAAAAGGGGGAAAATTAAAAACTAAAATAATTGTCTACGGATTTGAGTAAAATAAATCTTTTAAACTTCAGTTACAAATTAAAAATGTATTGATTAATTATATATGTATTAAAAGATTTATCAATCAAGATGATGTTTTGGCAATTTTGGTCCGTGTTTTAATTTTTTAAAAGCAAGAATTTTACTGAGTTGAGATTTTTTTCAAAAGAAAAACAAGATTAGTTTTTACAGTAGAAAATAAAAAATGGAAAATGGAAACCACCATTTGTTTCACTACTAATTGAACTAAGATTAAAATATGTATTTGTATATTTGAAATTCGAAACATTTAAATGTGTAATGCATGTAAAATTATTAGCATTCTTCATAATTACAATCGAATTTTATTAAATGTTAAATTAAAATATTACAATTTAAAAATGGCATTGTTTTTGGTCCTTTTACTTTATTATAATTATTTCAATTTAAAATTCTCGGAATGTGTAATTTACTGGAGTACCTATTGAGTATATTTAAAGAAGTACAATTCTTTAATAATGAGTTGTATTAAATAACAATGGATTTTCACCCCAATATGAAGTGCTTTTATGTTTACAGTATCTAAATGTATATAATAGGTACAGATACAACATTTATAGCACTGTCATGACAAATATGAGTAAATAAACTATTTTAGTGTAAATATATGAAAGGGGGTCCATGAAGGTGGTTTACGAAATCTTTTTAAAACAAACATGAAAACAGTCAAATAGACTACTATATAGTTTTTATGATAAACGCTCTTGATAACAAAAAATTCAAAAAATAAACATTAAAATATTAGCACTATTATTATAGTAATAATCATAATTAGTAATCATAATTATAACTATTATCTACACATATATAAACACGTACCAATATCACCTTCATATATGTATTATTGAATTTCAGTTTGGTATACAAATGGCGTTATGAAATGTAAAGTAATGAGTATAACATCTTAAATGTTAATGTACAAATAAACAAATTAATCTTGACAACATACAACATACAAAATATAAATATTAAATGTAACTTTTGTAAATAACTATATATATATATATACATAATAACTGTACAAGACAACATTACTATCAATGTGATTTGTATCCTTTGAAATCTGGTCAAATGTTGTAAAATAATCAAATTTTTCAATAATCTCAATATTTAGAACCGTTTTAGTGAGATGAGTAGGAATAAGACAAGTGTAAAAATATCCATATAAACAACGAAATACTGGTTAACACATGTAACACATATCAGACGGCTGTAGATGCGACAATCTCTTCCTGCAGATTTTCGGTGTATTTTAGTCCGCCGTTTTCATTGACCGGTAGCGTTAGTAGTCTTGTGCCCTGACCGATCTGGGACACACGTGATTGGACGGTTTTGGAGGCATCGTAGGCGTTGCTATTGCTAAAATGGGCGCTCGAGCGGTTAAAACCGCGCAGGGAACGTTGATTCTGACACGAGAACATCTCCCGAAATCCTGTACGATCACGGGGGGGGGGGAGGAGGGGGGCGGTATGTAGATGATATAGATTTATATATAATATATATAATATAGGTATGACTAAAGATATACCTAGTTAACTAAGATCAAGTTTAGATGTGTAGCGTAGGTCCACTATTTTATTATTGGGTAAATATATACAAAAAATGTAAAAAAGGAAAGGATATGTATTCCAATATGGTACTAACAAAAATAAATATATTTGATTAATTTAAATCTGTCATATCTTGAAGTCAGCAGAGTTCAGCAACTTTTTTGCTTATGGCTACACCTTGTCCTAACTTCAGATCATCGTTGCTTATTTGTCGTCATTAATTCGTTCCCTTAAGTTCTATCTACATGGTTATTATTTCGATTACATATTTAATACATGGCTATTAAATGCCTAATACATTATTATTATGCTGCTATACCAAGGAAACGAGAGAAAAAGACTGCTTCGAACAAAACAATTTATTTTAATATATATTATAAGCATTGAGTTTTTATTATTGCTGATTTATTACTCTGAATACTGGTACTATCAATAATGTATTGACATAAGATTTGAAACTACATTTGTCGTAACAAATGGTATATCATTTAGTTTAGATTTTTAAATTAATGAATAATTGATTTAATTTGTCTTATTAAATCAATGTAGTTTGCTAAGACACTTCGGATTACTGTTCATTTTTATCAAAATACAAAAATTACAAAATTATACAAGGATTGTAATTTCCCAGTGCCATTACTTGTTAATTAATATTTGGATCAGTATTTTGTTTATTATTAACAAACTGGCCGAAATTCAAATGTATGTAAATGATGTTGATAAAATACGTAATTAAAAAATCCAATTTTTGACACTATACCGATAAAAGAATTAAACTATTCCCGTAAAGTATATTATATATGCCATGCAAGAAAAAGGTGATAAGATGTATTTTATCGCAAAATATTATCACAAATACGTAACGAGAAGGACAAAACGGTTAATTATGTGAAACCTATCAAGTTTAAGAGTAGTAAATGTAGCTTATATTTAGATACCTTATAATATCGAATTTTGCAGTAAATATCCGCCTAATTGGCAGGTGTTGTATACAGTTTATTGATATATATTTTGAGACATTCTTAAACGATAGAATTATAAAATAGTTAATGATGTATACTCAACATTTTGTAATTTAAAATAAGGTATTATATGGTTTTAGAATATGTTGTATTTTGTCTAAAATGCATGTGGTGTGAAGTATTGTATTTTTTCTATTTCATTTTTGCAATATTGCATTAAATCCATACTTGATTATTTAAAATAGGTACCTACGTTGCTACAAAACTTTTGTCTGAAAGATTATTTAAATTTTATTTCAGGAGATTTGCTCTTTCGTTGCTATATATTCAATAAAATTACGATATTATTACATCATATGACATTATATTACATAATGTAACAAATATGGTGTTGTATCTATAATCTGTTTTATGATTGAACAACTTACTTTTAAACATTACGTTTCTTTCTGGCGTGGTTGTATTTATATAAATTATATACTAAAATGAAGAGACTAATCGTTTAGATGACCATAAAAAACAATAAATTAGCCTCTCTATTAGACTATACAATGATTTGCAGCTTAAATTTATTACAGACACAACCTTAACGCCTATTTTAAAAGAAAAATATAAAAATATATCATCCTTGCATGTTATATCATATAAAACAAAAATAATTTGTAATAATATATGTATTTCAAGATATCACAAAAAAATATTTCATTTAGAAAATCTTTCTCGATATCTGAAGGGAAATCAGAAAAAACGATATTTTATCTTATATGTGTACATATCTAGGAAATATCTATGTATATTTATATGTCTATAATAAGAGTATATTATATTGTATAATACACTAATATATATATATAGTTTCTAATTATCAATAAAGTGCAAGTTTAGTACAAGATATCATATATGTACAGGTTACCTCTAATTTTGATCGATAATAAAATTGAATAATATAAATTAATTTGAAAATATATAAAAGTAAATGAAATATTCAACAATTTTGGAGATATATATTTCTGACAATTTTGGAAATTTAGTAATTGTGTAATCAGTTATTAAATTTTGAAATTTAAAAATTCAATATTAAATTTGAGGTTTCATAAGATAAGACAAAAAAGAATATATAATATTTATAGATACTAATATTTCTTTGATATACATATATTAGTAAGAGCCACAAACTATTTTTTGTGGCATATTTCACTAACTTTTTATTTATTTTTCTAATTATTGTCAATTAGAAGATATTTTTTTAGTAAAACATACTTGCAACATTAATAAAAATATTAATAACAGCGCATCAAGCTTAGTGTAACTTGGAAGCTACAGTATAACTATTTTTTTTCGTTAATGTATTGAATATCTAATAAAGAATATTAGAATAAAATATAAATGAATAAATTGAAATACACACAGAAAGAGAATATGATAAAAATCGCTCCACCTTCTTGAATTTAATAAATTTATGAAAAAATGAGAATGCCGGAAATTCTGGAAAACACAAAGGTGTATGGAAAAGATAGTCAGATGCAAAAAAGGACAAAAGGAACGAGAATGGACAAGAAGGGTGAAGCAGGGACAAGACTTTGAGAAAGACAAAGACAAAGAATAACATACATGAAAACTTGAGCAAATGGGTGGTTGAACATCTACCAAAAATGGGAGAAGAAATTTGTTATTCGAGTTCGAATTGCTGAAAAGAACAAAATATGGGGAACTGTGAAGAGCCAATATAGGCACTTTCCAAAATTTTCAAGGCTGCAATTTAAAAAGTATATCTAATTCAAACTGTGTTTTATGTATTGTAAAGAAACAATACTTTAAAACTGTCGGAATTGTTCTGAATTATAGTAGATATAAGATGAATAATAATATACAAGTAAAGTTGTTTTGAAGCAACTAGGTATTTCAAGTTTCAAGTTTTGCTGATATTTTTAATGTTTGAATAGTATAACAAAATTATTCTTCAACCAGTTATTTCCAATTCTGAATTATTACTTGATGATGCAGGGGTTAGCTTAGTTGTATAAGTGTTAAAAAAATAAACTCTTTCTTTACGGCTGCATTGTGATTATATGTATTGTATGTATATAGTATATATATTATGTATTATAATATGTAGGTATTATATTATATTTTATTATATTACATTATAGTGTATTAAATGTAACTAATTTGTTTGTAAAATCTTTAACTATATAATTAGAAAAATTCTTGAATTAACAATGTTAAACTAAACTAAAAAGGACACTTCATTATATTTATTAAAAATTATGAGCTTTAATTCAACTCGCATTTATTTTTTCGAATATCTCTCAATTCTAACATTGTAAGTTCCATGTTTGAAAGAGTGCGCCTTACCACGTCGAAAGTTTTCATTGTAGCCGACAAATAGAAGAGGATACAATCCTGCGTTTGAGTAGGCGAGAATGTGAGCTGTAAATTCAAACTTGCTGTACCAACCGGGTAGCTAAAATTCAACAAGAAGATTACAAATTAAGAATGTTTTAAAGTTTTGACATTACTTAAGCTACATGAGAAAAAATAGCTTATTAAACTTCCTAAATTCACAAAAGAAATAAGCTAAGGTCTTGTATTATTCTGAGGTATGTATTCTGTATATAATCTTTCGGAAAAAATAAATAAAATCCATTTGAATTTAGAAATTAATTGCGCTTTTAAATCCTTTAAATAATATTTTGTTACAATCGAGAACTCCTATTCATCTGAAGTCTAAGACTATCTACAAATTCTCCTGTTTGTCTAATACAAACATATTTTACATTAGTAAAACCAAAAGACACCTGACAACTTGGATCAAGGAGTATCGATAAGGAAAATCTTCAATAGGAACTCATTAGTGAAGTGTGATACTTGTAGCAATATTTTCTCTTAAGATTTCTTTAAAATAATAAGTGTAGGCTCACCAGACTTCAATATTATGATCAAGGAAGCCATTTTAATTGAAACACACAATCCTCCTTTAAATAAAGCCTTAACTAACAGCGGTACCTCCATTTTTGTTAAATGTTTTAGCCTCTCGATGTTCTCTATCTCTGTCATTCTCCTAATGTATGATATATGTAATGATATTTAACCCGCCTTGTATGTATTTTTAGTATTATTGCTTTTCTTGTTGAATTTATTATTTTAGACTATATCTATGCCAAATTACCCGCCAATTTCCTATTTATTGTCCCTGAAAAGGGGTTTTGTTGTCTCAAAACGTGTTGTGCAATAAAATTGTATTTAAATTTATTTGTTGATTATCTTTACTTTTTAAATTTAAATCATACTCTCAGCGGAACTTTTTCTTGTTACAAGATTCTGTTTGTATTGAGCAGTTTCTCATTGTACCTTTTGATCCCCAATTCGTTCACGATAGAGATCGTAAAGGATGCTGATCTGGATTGGCGACCAACATACGTAGAAGACGATGAGAATGGAAATGAGCATTATGATCACCTGTGAGAGAGAATTGAAAATAAGAGAAGAGGATAATATTGGCTTGAGGTTTGAGGTTTGAGAAACAAAAGTTACTTATCAACAGATACATGATTTATGGCGCTACCAGTTTATCATTTGCGAGATCACTTTGTTAGTCTCTGACCGTTTCAAATGGTAAACATTATCGATATAACAGAACAGTTTTATTAAAATAAAATTTTATCATTTTATGAATCCAATTTAAATCAAAATCAAAATCAAATTACAAGAAAGTTATGGATATTATAATATACTGTTTATACTGTATACGCGCTTTCAATATTTACACAAATAAAGAGAATAATTACTTGCTTATTGATTTCATAATAACATTTTCGTCAGTAGAAAATCATTAAATTTGTCTGAATAAGTAACAATATGAAAGCACTATAAGTTATGTGATAAAATGGTTTTGTTGAAAAAGGCGAAAGGCGATTGCAAATGTTTTATAAAAATATACCGTTTTTTCATCTAATCCGAAACTGTATTTACAAAAAATAATATTTTATTGATATAAATGTTAAGACTATTTTACAAAATATTTTAATTAGCAAAATAGTGTATATTACGTAATATTGATTATGTTTACTATTCAGTAATTATAGGAGCATATTGCACAACACAACATATTTATTGATTATATCCAAGTTCTTAATATCTTACCTTCCGTCGCATTATGTTCTGAGCGGACCGGCTCGCTGGCTGTCCCTGAACGCGCTCACCTGGTGCCCGAGCCGTCCACAGACATCGAACGATGCAAAGATAGGCTGTTGTCATGACAACAGCAGGTATGAAGAAGAGCACCGCGACAAATACGGTGTAGTAGGCGCGTTTGCTGAGGAAGGAGTCACCTAGGTGATGGATTTAAGTGAGGACAGCTGTATTCACCATTTCGGCTGGTCGTCAGAATATCAAACTGTTATATATGCATATCATAGAGTAATAATATCTCTGTCATTATTATTCTATGGTTATATATATTTGTGCTTTATAGTTTCCGTATCCGTCTCGTTAAAAGCGGAAGCCTTCATATTCGTACGTTTATCTTATTTCATATATAATATCTTATTTTTGTCTGAACAGTGTATTATTGTACCTATTTAATGAACTTATGTAGAATATAATTAAATTTGAATTGGAGGCATTTAGAATAAAACATTTCCGGTTTTAATTCATAATTTTTGTCGCATGCAATCACGACAATAAAAATTAATATTGGGCATTTTGAATTACACATATTTAACACATATAACACACATATTTCAGTATAACACTTATATATATATAAATAGATTATTCATAAGTACCTATATAAGAAGAATATTTGTTCCAAAAATAACATTTTAACTAATAATAAGATCGAAGCTGCCATTGTTTTATAAGATAGCTAATTATTTTAATTTGTGAATATAATAATTCAACTTAATAATTTAAAACAGATTACTCAGGTCACTATTACTAAACATATGTCTAGTGTAAAGGCCTATGCACACTGAACGCAACGCGGCGCAGCGCGTAAAAAAGTAAAAAAGCATTAAATCTTATGGGACAATGCACACCGAAAGCAGCGCAGCGCGTCAAAAATCGATGATAAAAATTCTCAACTTTACGCGCGTGAAAAATCAATATTAACCATGGCTCACTGACTCAGTATACTGTCCTCCTTCTTCTGTGTTTATATGTAGATTTTCTGCAGAGAGTGTATCGATTGTGCTGCACTGTGACGCGTTCGGTGTATAGATTGCATTTTTGACGCGCCGCGCTGCATTCAGTGTGCATAGGCATTAAGTCTAATTAAATGAATTATAATAAAAAGAAACGTCCTTTTGTTTAATTTTAAACTTTTAGATTGAAGATAATAATCTTTAATTGTTCCTCCTATGGGTTGATACTTTATCGGCTCCAATAAAGAAGCAATATTGAATATTAAGTGTTATACGTAGAAATAATTACAAGTAATATGTGTATTATATGCAATACTAATATTCACTAAATTTACTTAAAGGAGAGAAATCAAATTAATAATTATATAGTTATGATTGAAATACTATCATCAAATAATAATTCATTAGTTTACCAAGTTTTATATAACCATAAAAAAATAAAACCCTGTAGATAAAAATAACGTTCATTATCATATTCTTCCGTATTGTGTCATCAGTTTATCGGAATTGTTTCACCTAAAAATTAAAAAAATTTTAACTCCCTTTAATTTTCTCTTTAATATCGGCGATAGTTATTTCACCCTTCAAGATCGTATTCTTTGTGTTCTAAAGAAAGTCTTCAATGTTGTTCATATAATTTACTTGTTCTGTGAACAGGATGTTTTATGTTTTACATTTGTTTTATGGCGCGAGGAGCTACTTAACGTTAAATTTCTTTGTAAAAATTACAAATGTAACATTAAAGAAATAATTATTTTCTTATACTCTATTTGATAAGTTCTTCGAAACATTATGCGTAAAATAGTTTCTTGACTGTAACTAAATCACCAATTATATTCCAGACTGTAACTAAATCACCAATTATATTAATATGTAAATTATAAGTTGTCTACAGCGAAAAGAACCATCAACAATATAATTAATATATTCATAGGAATAATAGCAAGTACATCCGCTATTGCTCTGAGTATTGTTATCATATAATTATATTTGTTGTAAACATTACAACTAGCCTAAAAATATTTCCCGTTTTCAATTTATGGTTTCATTCTGGTATATTTATATTTATACTATATACATACATTGTATTATAAATAATAGTATATATACTCGTATATGAGATACAAAATATATATTTAAGCGAAATGAAATTTGAAAATTGTTTCATTAATTATCTCCAAATCTTGACCATAGTTATTATTGAAATAAATGAGTTAAAATACATTAAACAAAACTTTACTTGTTATTGATCTATTTCTATGGTTATAACAATCTTTAAACAAATATAACTTACATAAATAAGCATATATAATGTATATTGTATTCTTGTATTCAGAGCAATTATTGTGTGTTTAATATATTTAATAAAGGTAAAATCCTCTCTTTTAGCAAGTATAGTTTATTTAAATAGTCTACCGTTGATCAAACCTGTAAAATTAATAGCTGTAAAATATCTTACTGTGTTCATTAGTTCGAATCTAAATATTACTTTATCTAAATTTGGAACTTAAAACACTTCAAGTAGGTTTCAAATTAAATATGTTCACATATGTATTAAATAAGATTAAATATACTATACATAGTATTTATAAAATATTTTAAACTATTTTATTTATATGTATACCCAAATATGTTCACACATATACACATGATATTATACATTTTAACAATAAAATTGTAGGTTCTCATCTACAAAATAGACGACAGGGACGTCTATGTAATCAATATTTTAGATTCAATACATTTATCGAAATGTCTAACAAACGGGAACATTTTGCGAATCTCTCGTAAAACTAATCGTAGATTTAGGAGTGTTTAAACATACTTGAATTGTCAAGATTGATGAAAGGCGCTCTTTATAAGGTAGCTTTGAGAGACGATCATCCCCCAGTAGTTTAAACAATCTTGATGGTTTTTAATAGAATTTTATTATTCATTATTCAGTTTAATAGTGAAATAAACTGAATAAACTGATGTTAGTATAAGTTCTGATTTATGACAAAAAAGTATTAACTAACGATATATATTTGGCCTAATTTATGGAAGTTGTACAGTTTGTAGCTAAATGAGCATGGACACAAAGAAAACAATGTATACTAGTAATTTGCAACAATATAATTAATAATGAAGAGTTTGAACTCGTATTATATGTTTCATTTGTAATAGAGTAAAGGTTTTAGAACATGTATTATTTACAAATACTATCACACTAGATAAGGATTATGCCAAATTATATTTAAAGTGTAAAATAAAATTAAAATACATTATTTTTCGTTCATTAAAGCTGGTTATAGTTAATTAAAAGAATAATTTACTCCAGATCATATTTTGATCAAAGCACCACATCTAATTTAAAGTAGGCGGTAAAATAATCCGCTTGCTGGAATATCTGTGAAATAATTTCCTTTTCTTTTGCGCAATATGTCATTTACAATTATATTATATTTATATTTATATATTATATTATATTTATATATTTAAATTATATATTATTTATTATAATATTTTAAAATATACACCTCAATTTGTGGACTTTTGAATATCTAGTTTGAAGAATTAGTCTTTTGTGTGTGTGTTCCGCGACCGGAAGCAAGAATAATAATATGTGTTCAATAGTTATTGAAATAGAAGAAAACTAATTATATGCGTGAGTTTTACAGCTGTGTACTCGTGCTACATAACACCTCTTAATTGCTACGTAGCAGCAGCAAGTATATGTACAATAAAATAAACATGAATATTCTTACGTATAACTGGAATAAAAATGTATACATATTGTTCTATACTTTCTTAGTAAAAAAACATGTTAAATATATTTAACAGTTTGAATAAAGTAATTTGAAAACTAGTAAATACAGTCGTTTTTAGAAATGTACATATTTGAAAAATGTATTTAACATTTAACGATATTAATTTTACATAGTGCTATAATCAATTACAATATTTTCATATGGATGACACGCAAGAAAAGTTGAAAAACAGTTATAAAAAATTAAAGCAAGATTTAAATAATTGCAATAGTATAAAACAAGAAGTTATATTATTAAATAATATTTAAATGTTGCTCAATTGATTACAAAAATTGCTAAACTGGAACATAAACTAAAGAAATTTAGACTAAGAAAGATTGGCATAATAGTATATTATACACATCATTAATTATTTCAAATACACATGATTGATTGACAGCTGTCTGAATTTCGATAACTTGCGTTTTACTCAAAAACTAAACTTAAATAGCATTATCTGCTTCATGTTTAAGCTTGCTATATATTTTTTATTTTTTAAAAGTCAAGCATATTCTTCATTATTATAGAATTTTTTTAATTTTTTTTTAATTCGGACAATTTTTACATAATTTAAATAATCAAATGTACATTTCGCAAAGTAAAGTCGAATGAAAAGCAGTATAGATACATATTTATTGCAGAATAATATTAAATTCGATTGTATAGGTACCATTACAAGCTGTTAGGCTAGAACAGTTTACTTGTCACTTATAATTAAAAAGAACTTTTTCAATTTCAATTTCAATTTTAATTAATTATTAGTTTATTTTCTAGTTTTGTCAAGTAGCAATATTTAATCAGAAAGGTTTAAACTTTTTTTGTCTAATTTCGACCTTCAAATGTAATTATTTATGATACATTTAGGAAAATATTTATTAAATTTAAACATATGATTATGTGCAATTACAATAATTACAATCATTTTTTTCTAGTTAGTTATACAGAAATGCAATACATAAAACTAAATTAAACTATTTCAAAATGTTTAAAGTAATAATATATATAAAAAATATAGCAATATAATTGCTTACAATTTAAAAATTGAAATAATACAATATACTTATAAACTTGTTTATAAATATTAAATGCACAGCTTCACCCTTCTAAAAGTACGATAATTGATACATCAAGAAACAGGTTTTGGTAGACTTGGACCAAATTATTAAACAATTCTTTTCATCTGCGTTCCCAGTATTGTGAGCTAATACTTTTGACTTCAAAATGCTTCTCGCAAGGGAATTAATCACGCACAATAACTGAGTTGAAGGCTACTTAGGGCTTAAGAAATAGACACCAATTTGCCTATCCATCTCTTGGTAAAAAATACAAATATACAGAATAAATTTGGTCTAGTTAGTCACGTTAGCTTCAACGGTGTGTAGAGGTCTCTCTCTCTCTATCTCTCTCTCTCACATTTTGATCAAAACACCACATCTAATTAAAGCAGGCGGTAAAATAATCCGCTTGCTGGAAATATCTCTCTCTCTCTCTCTCTATTTTATAACTAAATTTATTTATCTTTAACATGCATAATAATTAACAAAACCAATTTTTGTTTTAATTACATTAGGTTATACGTTTTAAGTTCGCTTTGAAGAGTGAATAAGTTTATTAGTATCACATTGGTGTATCAGAAAAATAAAAAAACAATAAAAGCCAAAATAGTTATAGGAACATGGTTTTCTAGATATTTATTTCTTTTAATGTAAAATATCAACTATTATATCAATGTATATATAAACTGCATAAATAGATAAGTGGATTGTTTTCTTTTTGCATACTGTATTTTATTCGGTACTTTTAGTGAATTTTTAATCATTTAATCAATTATTTAATCAATTATATAATCGTGTCTAGAATAAGTCTTGTAATGGTATATTAATCATTTTTTTCACGAAGATTGTACTTTGAAAAGATATATATACAGTTAACGAAAATGACTAAATCAGATTATATATTATATAATATAAAATGAAATAATATATATTTATGCTATTTTAGATTTTAACTGTCTTTTCAACAGCAAATTTCCTGATATATATCAAAATTATAAAGAAAAATAAATTATAAAATGGTTTGGAAAATAATTATATGCAAATGTTGACAATTATTTTAATTATTAAGAGAATTTGACCAAATAAATAAAAGCAGCATTAAGTTTGTTTGAAACGAAACAATGCTGAAAATAAATAGTCCCAAAATATATTTAGACGTGTAAGAAATTTTAAAGAAATCTTTTTCTCAATATTTTAATCTTTTATTGACTAATTATCATGCATTTAAGCAAAGAAAAATATATACATAAAACACCGTGACAATGAAACTGTTGACACTCAACACTAGGCGACCTGTTTCATTATCCAGCAAAAGATGAATTAAATTGAGAAAAACAGAAATTAACTATTTATTTGTCTTTATAAAAGAAACGATGATAAGAAACAGAATGAACACAATCAGTATATTATATAAGAAATTATTTTAATTATTGTAACTATATATAACTAATAACGATCAATTTTGTAAAATATTTCTAATTAATTTTTAGTTTATTAGTTTATTCAATTTTCGGATCTTAGTTATCAACTAGATCTTAGTTATGTTTTAACCATGGCAAATTATGCAACAATTAATTCTTAATCTAGTCTTAAATGTAGATATAATCTTAATATAAATATTTAATTAGTGCAAATCTTTTTAAAATGGAATAATACTTGATACTTAATAAACTGAAAATATCGACTATACAATTGGAATTAAACATTTATATAGGTATAAATCATTCTACATATTTCTAATAATTTAACCGTGTGTTCTAGAGCATAACTAATTAGTTTCTTTTACACCCGAAAATATATGAAACGAAATAAGAAAGTTAATACAAATCAAAATTATATACCCATATAAACTTGATGCTAAAAGCTAAACAAAGTACAACAGTTTTTACGTATATTTCGTTTTTAGAATTGTCTGAGTTAACTATGCGACGTGCAAAAAATCAAACTCTTATTATTGTTTCTGTATATAATATTTAGTTATAGGCATACAATTCAAAATATAGCAATCTTTCATAAATGCCTGGCGCGTCAGATAGAAAGATCAAAGTCTCTATAATATATATATATCGACTCGAGATCATATAGTGGAGATCAAAGTTGAAGAGAATTTTGAAAACCACCCCTCATCCTTAGAAAATTTCATTCTGATCGCTGCGCTGGGATCTATTAATAACTTAAAGGTAAAAAATCAGATCAGATGAGTAAAAGGATTCTGAAATAATTGTTACTAACTTGGAGTGTAGGTTTAATTTTTCTTTTTCCATAGACATATATAGTGTCAAATACCAGTCATATATAATTTTCAATCATTATATATAAATATATATTTATTATACATACAATATATATACATATATACACCATAGAAATTGTTTAATATATTTATATAGAACAGTAACCTAAACATATTCAAATGAAAATATTTAAATTCGTAATTGTGGTCAACATATAAAAAAACTATATGCTAACTCATTTTCTCATTATTATTAATTTAAAAAAAAATCAATTTAGCTTTTTTATCGTAGTAATTTAAAATCTAGAAAAGATCCTTTTTTATTACAATATTACTTTTTCAAATTGTAATGCCATTTTTTGAGATAGCCTTTTTGTGTTTATTAAAGTATAATACCTAACTTATTTAGATATTATTATAGGAAACATATAATTAAAAATACATATATCATTATAATCTTTTTATTAATATTTTTTTAGGTATTAAAATCTATTTTTTTATTTTTTTATTAATTTTAGGTTTTAAAATTGTTACGTCATTTTTTCAGATAAATAATTATCTATTTTTTATAAATAAAAACAAATATCTATGACATTACCTTCTCTAAAAAATATAATTTCTAAAATATAACTATCATTTAATTATAAAAATCAATCAATAAAACCTAATTCACATTTTGGAAAATAACAAAATTAACATATATTTTGATAACAAGTACTTTGAAATTGATTACTTATTATTGATTTACTACATTCTGAAGCGGTATCTACATAATGTAGATACAAATCATTATACGTGTAGAATTTTAATTTTGTCGATATTTCCCACAATTATTTTCTCATTTCCGATACCATAATATGTATATAATTGACTTTTTTATATTTATGCACAAAAGCACTACAGTGAGGGATTGATATTACCACATATAAAAAGGTACACACGACATCCGAGTTTTAGTGATGAGAACTGCAAGACATAGTAGGAATAAAAAGTATGGGATACAATAACTTGGAACAAAACTGGCAGTCTACAGAGTTATCCGGAGGAAACTAAGATTCCAAGCAAATCCAATGAGATACTGACGAACAGGAAAATAAAGAATAATTCATCGGAATGCCTCTTCTAACTTGAGTACTCATTTTCAAGGGTCCATAGACCATGCTAAGATACAGGAAGAGAAGAAAGACACCTAGGTGCCATTGAGGAGCACATTACCCGCGTAGCTTAATTTAAGTTTAATTATATAAAATGATGTCTTAAATATACTAGTTCTATGTTTAGTCTAGTTCAACTCAATTAAGCATAATTATACACTATTTATTGTCGAATCAATACAATACTTGTTTGGTAGGGAATCCGACACTATCTAGGGGTTTGATTTAAAAGCATTATAAGATTATAAAGCGAAACGTATGCTTCCGAAACGCACTTAGTTTTCAGCAGAAAATATTTTCTAAAAATCAGAAAATAATTTAACTATAAACTGTTTTTAATAGAGAACACTTGTGACAAATATTTCTTTACATTAATTAAGAATTGATTTTTGTTTAATTTACAGCAATAAAAGTTAATAATTTCACGATTATGATACCGCATAATAAATTAAATTGTCAATACCTGATTAAGAATTTCATCAATTTAGAGAAACATATTAATATATATACAAAAAAATATTTTTAGACTCATTTTGATAAAAAGAGTGGTTATATTTTTAGGGTGTGGTAGCTCGAGAACCTCGTTGGGTGCACAATAAAGAATACAGCGGTAATAGTTATAATAAGTCAATTTCGGAAAAGTCACTGAAGCTTTCAATGCTCCATTTGTTCAAACTATAAATCACAGAAAATGAAGGCTCCACTGCGGGAGTGATGGTTTAAAGCCTAACCCTTTTCGCTTTGAAATTTCTGACAGATTTCTGTCAATAATATCAATATATTTGGACTAATTAATATTTTTAGTCATTCCAATAATTACCAAAATACATAATGTGCTTATAACTATGTTAAATTAAACTTTTCACACTTTTTTTAATGTTGAATTATTTAAAAAATTATTTTTACATATGTTACAAAAATAATATAATTTAATAATATATTTATATATTTAATACCATGCAAACTTTTGATGATGAAATCCCTTTTGTAATTGGTTTGCCTTAAGCTTTAAAATGCAATATCAAGCATATGAAAATAGAATGCAACAGTAAAAAACGTTAGAAATAATACATTAAACACATTTTTAATTTCCTACTTTTAATTTGTAGATTTATTGAAATATTTTGTTTATCTTTAATATTTATTTGTTTTTTAATGAGTAATTTGTAATTAAAGTTCTTGTTTTCAAAAACAAACATGAAACAATTTAATTTTGCTTGTAAATCAACTTTTTAATATAAAATAATGACAGTAATACTATTATTTTCGTGAAAAAAAAAAAATCTATGTTCCACGATTAAATACATTTTAGAAATTTGTAATTTCGGATTATTTACAAGCAAAAGGGATATTTTAATATATTCAGAGTAAAAGTCGATTTATACCTGAACAATAATCAGGTTGCGTAACCTTCAATTGTTATTCACACTTGATAGTGTCTCAGTTACATTGTAAGTACCTTCCATAAATTAATTTTAAATACAAAAGGCAGTGTAAAAGGAATAACACATAAAACACAATATATTTTTGACATTATTATAAATTTTATTTATGAGCAATGTAATTTTAAACCTTTAAAATTGTTTATTTAGGTTTTTACCTTTTATTACACCAATGAACTGGCTTTGTTTTTCTGATTTATTTATATTCTGACGAGTCGGCGTATAATCCAGCCTTCTATATTTTAGGGAACAGATAGGTTCAGATTCTCAGTTTTTACACCGGAATAATACGATACTAAAAATGTGAAATATTCTTGCTTATCCTTCAGAAGGTAAAAATACAAATAAAATTAACTAAAGCAGGCAACGAAAATTTGTTTATTCATCTTTGTAACTTGATAAAGGTGTACTTTTGTAGATATCTTATTTTGAGATTTATATGAAACAGAAACGCTATAAAGTGAATGTAAATATAATTTATGTAATATGGGTAATTTAGGGTAATATGATTTTGCATGTAAAAGGAAGTTTTATATTGAGTGATTGATTTCGTTGATTTATAGAATCTAGAAGAAGAATCAATCGTCAAAATCGAATTGACTTTTGGATAAAATATATTTAACAATATTTGTTGAAGTGCGCACACTGATTGTTAATAACATTTCTTTTGAATGGTTGTATATAGAAGAATATGTTTTGCATACAAAAAGTATTTATATTTTCTGTATTATTATTACTTGTGTGGGAAAATGTCTGAAAATTTAATTGTTGTGTGATGCGATATAAACAACATTACATCCCAGAAGATTTCTACATTAATCAAGTTTTGACTGTCAATGCATTTTTTATATTTGTAGGCATTAAGTGTATATTTTTAATAATTTATAACAGCTATTAACTGCTTGTATAGTTGAAATATACTTGCCGATACAAGTATTAACTTTTAAGTTGATACAACTGAATTCATAGGAAGTTTTACTTCAAAAACAAATTATATCAAATTACTTAAAATTGATATTGAAAGGATAATTACTTGTTAATTAGTAGAATATTATATTAATGTAAAGATTGATATTCTTGAGTTTTCGAGTGGCTTAGGATTGTAACTAATATAATGCTTCGTACTTCATAATAACAGAAAATGTCATTTAATAAACTATTATTTTAACAGTATTTTTGGATACTGTTATGGTAAGTATACTATACAAAAAATAGTAGAAATGGGACGAAATAAATGTAATTATTCTTTAAACAAAGTACGTCTTTTAAGTGCAATACATAAGCAAATATAATAAGCAATGCAATAGCGGTTTGAATGGGCTTCCTTATATAAATAATTTACCAATTTGAAAATACTAATCCCATTTTTGGTTACGAATTTTGTTATATCACTTTGTGGACAATGCATAGTTAATTACATTATAGATAATATCACTTATATTAATACATTTCATTGGGGCTCATAAGTACATTACTATTTTTTTTCATTCCTGGAATTGTGGAAAACAATAAATATAATCAACAGTGAACAAAAATTCATAG
The DNA here is from genome assembly GCA_036023295.1 of Invenusta paracnida. Taxonomy (NCBI): domain Eukaryota; kingdom Metazoa; phylum Platyhelminthes; order Proseriata; family Coelogynoporidae; genus Invenusta; species Invenusta paracnida. The sequence goes on along the minus strand of JAYRBW010079139.1, from coordinate 27,582 downwards.
GTTATACAAAAAATAAATTGGTAGCCTAAAAATCATAAAGGAAGCAGCTATTTAATTCATACATTATATGTATGTTCCAATATATTATTGTTATATTTTAATTGATATAAGTTATTAGATAATTTGTGTACAATGCAGAAAGAATTTTTGTGTAATAATACATAAAGTATATATGGTATAATTGAAAACATATAACAGGAGTAGAAATATGTAAAAATGTAGCTATGTAAATATTTACCTACGTAAACGTAAATACAAAAATTCCGATAAAAAGACGTTAATTTCTAACATATATATTATACTAAATCGAGCAAAAGATCATAAATGATACCGTAAAACTATCAAAGACAGAACAGACCTATAGTTTCGATGAATTCTTATCATTTGAACGTTTTCTTGAATCAGCAACTTCGTAAAATCACAAAAACATGTTAACTGTTCGATTTAGTCACTATTTGACTCCTTGTTATAAATTAAATTATCTAATTATACAAATTTTAAACGCAGTTTCAAGGTACATAGATACATAGATATGTAAATATAAAATCTTTTATATAATATTATGTTCACTTGTGAGAATAATATATTTTCTTCATTTTCACTTTTTCACTAAATAGACAGAAATTTACTTTGAAAATCTAACCAAATTTCATAAGAATCAATACATTGTTTATATTGCTTACAAATTATGGTTTTTTATATACAATTTTCAACAAAAAACAGATCCAATTGATGCATTTAATTCGAGCTTGGGCAAAGGCTAGTTCAAATTCTATAAAATGGTTGTTTTCCGCAACCATACGCAGTTAAAACCTTGAAGAAGTCTCCGTGCAATTTCTTTCTATTGGATCACTCCCTCCTTTTGATGCATAGAAGCGGAGATATTATATAATGTATTATGCTAACAAGAAAGTTGTATATAGCAACTTTTACTCGGTTAAATAATGTTACTTCTAGCTTAAGCCGGCGTAGCCCGCATACTTAGCAATAGAGTCAAAATATGTATTGTTAGAACAGGTGAATTAAAATGTTCACAAAACCATTGTCGGACTGAATAAGCGATATGTTTTCCACAGTATTTAGTGTTAAAGTACGAAATAAGTAATTGAAGAGGACGGTGTATGCGTGATTAAGCGGATAACTACGAATTCTATCAAATTGATTAGTTTATTTTAATCTCAATTAAAACAAAATTTACTGTATACACTGGTCTCTTTGCACTTATTTATTTTACTGTCAGACTGTTCAAATTGCTTCATAGACATTTTATAAGAGCCTTTTGTATTTAGCTAGGCTTTTTCTTACATAGATCAATATTTTCTTACATTTTTAATAAAACAAATCGAAAAAGATAATATGTACTATTATAAAGGTTTTACAAGTTTTTAAAAGTTGGTTTGTGATAAATATCCATATATTTTGCAATTAATATTATAGAAATTATGTGAGCAATGTGTTAATTAAAAGAAATATTGAGAAAATTTAACTGAAATAAATAATTGAGTTATATTATTGATACAAATCTTTAAAATGGGAATAAATAATTTTATTGATTGTTACAAATTTATATTATTAGTGATATATATAAAACGTCTACTACAAATAACACATTCTCAGAAATTTAAAAATATCATACTAGCATAACTTAAACAAATTTACCAGTATAGATTTAACACTCAAAATTACACACTTGAGAACTTTTAGGAAAACTTTCACACAGAAAAAAACTTTGATAATAATGTAATAATTAAATTAAGAAATTTTTAAATAAAAATACATTATTGAATTCCTGATGTTTATGAAATACTAATTGCTAGCAAATTCACGAAGACAAAAAGTTTACATCTTATTTAGCGCATTTTTGTGTTAATGATAAAAAATGGCAGATTCTGCACTTTTTCTTTGATTAATTGGTTTTAGTAATCTTTGTGTGATAGAATAATGGACAATGAAGGAACAACGCATGGACAACTGCAGGGGAATCTCAAATAGGAACTCCTGCTTGTAGATGGAAAAATAATGTATTTGATAGTTTTTTTTCAACAGCATACACCATGTAGTAAAACGTCACCAGCATTAATGCACGTCTTTTTCAGTGCATTAATTTTTCAATATGGTTATTCGCACTATATTTCTTAAGAATATGTCATTTTCATTTAAAATTTAACTATTCTACTTTGCTACTATTATTTACGGACACACATGTATAAATTAACGTTATGTATTTATATATTAAAATCTTTATGAGACTAACATCGATGTATATATTCTTTATACTTTTTAAATTCCCAAATTGCCTTTGAATTTATTCTATGCATAACAACAAATGCTTTACTATTTACTTGAGTAACTTGTTGTATAGATTAACCATCTATCTACATAATATACCATTATTTTTCATTTCTTTTAAAGTGTTAAACAAATTTTACCACTTTTTTATAATTTGCCTTTTAATTATTTTTTCAACTCTCTTCCACTTGTAAATTAGACACATATTTTTCTGAAGTAGACATTGAGTATTTATCATTTGGTTCACATAATATATCGAGATAAGATTAAAATTATATGATAATTCCCTAAACTACTTTATAGAAAATAGACTCCCAGTATAATAAAATTTAAAATCTTAGAGAGTTCTTAAAATAGGTATGATAGTCACAAATAAATTATACACACAACAAATGATAGAATTGAATCACTTTATTCATGCATGGCAATTAGAATTGCAGAGATGAAAGAGTATATCCGCTTGCTTGTATCAGTCCCAGATGACTTGAAGGCCATAATTACTGAACCAGATTCTTCCGTTTTAGGTAAAGTCAACTCTATTTCTTTAGTGTGAAATGGATCTTACAAGGTTCACAGAAAATCAGAACAAATTTATCTCTCTATATATATGTGTGTAGGTGTGTGAATATATGCATAATGTTGAGGTAGAGAGAAAGTAACAGAATTATAACTTATGATTAGTCCGTAAATGATGCCTTTACTAAGGTCGTCCAGTTATCTGTACCTAAGTTTGAGATATTACTTTTTTTTAATAATTGCTGAAACTGATTTTAATATTAATCTCATTTATATTCTGACATATCGACAGCGAGAAAATGTCATACTACCTATTATATATTAACAAACATTTTTGAATGACTACAACATTTATTTATATGTGTTACATCATCTCATGTATTTTCTAAACCCATTCAATTTAAAAATAAACAATGCAATATTGTTTATTTTCATGTTTTGAAAATTATTAAGTGTATTGTAGCAACGTAAATAAAAATTATCTCATAATTTTTATGCTAAAACAATATATATATATATATTTATTGTTATTATATTATTTTCGATCATCTACTTACTACTTTTTAAAGAGAACATTAAACAAATCGCCACCATTGATGAAATGGTTTGATATTTGTCTAAAAACTAGCGTTAATTTAACTGGATCATTAACAGTCATATTCATTGGACAATCTTCTCTCGCTAAACTGAAATATTTTAATGAGAACAAAAGCATGCAAGAATTTTTAAATTTACAGTAAATAATGCAATGTCCTTTGATTGCTAGGAATAATTTTAATTAAGATACAATAATTCCAGACGTTTTGTAAATAACATTCAAGCTTCACTTCTCTTTCGTTATTTCTAATTTTATAAAAATTATTTGTGTGTATGAAATGCAATCTTCATTCATGATTGAATATTTTTTACTCATTTACTCTGGTAGATAATGATATGTTTTATGTATGCATCTAAATTACATTACAAATAGGATTAATTTTGAATGTGCATCATTATAGTATAGTATAATTTTTAAATAAATTATACATTTTTTAGTTTTATAAATATTCACTTATACGAAAGGACAAAATTGTATTTTTCTTTATATATTTTTGATCTAAAATAGGCTTTTTAATTCATTCAAATATTAAAATAACGCGTCCCGTTTACAGCAATTCATATAAAATGTACGAAAATTTAATGATTACAGATTAACCTTATTACTCTGTGAACTGAATAACTACATTTAAGGGTGTTTTTAGAAATCAAAGCTCTGATCTGCCTTATCCAATCTCAATATAATTCTCTCGGCGATAGTAATGCTGCTACCGAGATTTCGTTTGCAACGATTTATTTTTGCATTCAATTAATGTTAAGTATACCCCTTATATACGACTTACTTTTTTGTACGGATTTATTGTGACTCCCCCGCTAACGGGACCAACGACTGTACAAATGTGTCAATTTTCACAAAATACCTCTATTTTGCTAAAATTATTCAATTTTATTGTTAATTTTATTTCAATTTTGGTCGTAGATTTAGACTGATATTAGAACATAAACAATAATTTATCAACGACAACGCATTATATGTATAACAATTGACAAGTTTTATTAAACCTTAATACCATCATCAGATTTGACATTTAATAACCATATGTCCCTTTGTATGTATTTCATTTTTTCTCATGTATATGCCAAAAATTGGAAATTAATTTATACATTACATGTACATATATATATATATGTAATTAATGTATTTAATTCACGAAGTTGGCAACTAAATATTTTGTTAAGTGTTGATTTATTAGTAAATCGAATATATTTGTAAATAGAGATGAGTAGAATTCTTCGCTAGATTCAGATTAGATTATTATCAAGTTAGCACGAGGTTTATTTAATTGGCAAAAATTTGCTATTTTCATTTATTGTTGTCATTTTCAAATATTGTTTCAATTATATATAATATAACTTTAAAAATAATAATTCTTTCTGGCACTGGATGAGTCTAAGATAACTATTGTATAAATTTCAGCGTGAACTAGTTGTAATATTGAAATTGTACGTTTTCCTGTCTTTAAACTTTTACATATCCTACAAAATTATAGTGGATCTCAAATTTCATAATTCTACCACATTTAAACCGAATTTTCAAATAATATAATGACAATTTTCTGTCAAATAAGGTCAAACAAAAATGGTGATAAGTTTTTGTAAAATATTTTACATCATTTATGACATTTTTGAATTAAAAAAAATATTACATACAATGTCGAATAATTTACAAAATAATTAGTTAATTTATTAAATATTCAAATTATATTTATTGAATTAATAGGTCTATTGTATAGGAATCGATTGATATAATCAATTAGTGTGACTCACCTGGAAAAGACTCGTCACACCAGATCTCTACGTGATTGCTCCAGATTCGCATCCCTCGGTGGTTGAAGATAAGCATTGGCAGAGCCACAGCAAACGAAGCGGACCACACACCAATGAGATAGACGCTGGCGTGTCGCTCACTCAAGTGCGCCTTCATTGCGAACACAATACCGAAGAATCGATCGCAGGCTATTAAGGTCAAGGTCAGCGTGCTAGAGGTCACGGCGAGAACTGAAAATGGGGTTTTGTCTTTGAAATAATAACGAGCGATTTATTGAAAATCTTTTAGCAAGTTCAACGTTGCACTTAATTTAGCATAAGTAGGTAAATTGCGTTTTCTTAAAATATTGAAAGTAAAACAAATAGTATATGAAAATTATTTAAAATGCAAGTCCTTATGTTACATACATAAAACTATTTTCAGTATAAAATTTGGCAATACTTATCTCATACTCAAAAATGTCTTTTCATAATTCCCTAATTCATCTAAATCGTGCAACTATTACTAATGATGCTCTAGCTAGCTAAGTATACATAACTAGAATTATATTTTGTACTAATGTTGAAAACCATATTAAAGTTAAAGTGGTATTTTTTAGCTATTTTAGTTTTACACTCATTTAACTAAAAAACACCCCTTATTCGATAGAAATCGAAAACATATTTTTGCTTTATTTTATCAGTAGTTGCGAAAAACTAAAATCAATATAGACTTTTTATTTTGATAAACATCTTAGAGATTATTCATAGAAGTATAATATATTCGTAGTTAAATATATGAGCCATTTAAATAAGTTTAGGCATAGTACGATCAGAATATTTTGTGTTATGTTGGTTAAAAATCCGGTTATCTATAACACGCTTTATATCTAGATTGGTAATTATATATTCTTCAACGTTCACCGAATTTAACTATATATGGTTCTAAAGTTCAGTGGTGTAAAAGTGAAAGTTTTGACATTTGCAGTGGGGTATTTGATTCACTTTTGATACGCTTCATTTTATACGCGTTTATAAGTTAATAAATCGGTTAGATAGGTTGATTTTCATGATTAATAACAAATTTAAATTAGATTATACTGATTTTTCAAGATAAATTTGATTATTCTCCTCTAGTTGAATTGCATGGAAATGTAAAATGGTATGTTGAACTTTTAATATCGTACATAATACTATAGTGATATGGACAAAAGCTATATTATATCCATAATATAATGTTGTAGTTATGCCTTTTTAAGTAAACTTATTTTTATTGATGTACTTATAATCTATTTAAATGTTGTGTAAAAGATAAATTCTTTAAACTTGTGACATTTTCAAATAGAACTACATACATTTGGTGTTATTGATGGGATGATAAAATAATGTGATTGAACTGTTTTATGAAGAGAATATTTACTAATATATATGAAGTATACCTGCTTAAATTATTTTGATATTAATTAATCAAAGTATTTTAAATTAAATATTTAGAACTGCTTCATTGAAGATGTTTACAATTATGTAGATATATAGTATGATATATAGATAAATACAGTTGTTAAAATATTTAAATTAATTTTTTTTAAATTTGCATATTATTTTGTGTACATTTATTCATTGTTTTACAATAATAGAATAATAGAATACTATTATGAAGGTATTTTATTTAAAACAATTGGTTATGTTTATTCATAGTAACATTCATTTCTTTGTTTTATGTTTAAAAACATTCAACATTAATTTTTAACTATCAAATTAAGTTTACTTTTTTAAAACTATTATTAAAATTCAAATTAAATTAGATAATTGTATAAAATGAAATTTACCACAAATATGTTATAGTATCCCTATTCATAATAATTAGATTATTCTTACAACAAATACTAGTTATCTAGCAAAAAAATCTTTAAATACTGCACTTCCTGTTTATTATTAATGTTAACAATAAATGAGATTGAATGAATACAAATATAAATAATCGATATAATAGACCTAGTAAAAATGATCGGTAAGTATAAAAAAGATTTGTAGAAATAAGAACTCTTCGTACACGAAATTTCAATTTTTTTGCAGATAAACTCACAAATAAAAATCTATTCTCCATGTTTAAATATTTTAGAAGAAGGATGTCTCCTAGTGAAACTGTATACAATACATTATAACATTTCATTCTAAATTTATGTTTATGTACAGAATTTAAAAAATCTCTTTGAAGTTCGAAGGCGTGAATTTTATTTGAAATTTTACCCCGCACTTTGCTGGAATGGTAATTGTGGAATTTTCTTTTTTATTATTAATGTTTTACAAATGTGTCCATTCATCCGGAAAAATGTACTAACATCAAAGTTATTTCTTTAGTACTAATGTTTTGTTTCTTATAAAAGTTTCTTTATCTTCATTAACTATTCAAATGTATATTTTAGAAGATTTGCACTTATTAACTTTATAGTAAAAGTGATAAAGAATTATTCCACGAGGAGGATTTATTTTAAGTAAAAATAGTGAAAAATATTTTAAAATATTTATTTAGCGCAATTTAACAGATTGTAATGAACTTAATAACCGATTAAATTCTCCTGTTTGATTTTGGAAATACAACATAAGCATTTCGTTTATAACATACTTTAATACGTTTTATTTTAATAATAGACTCAAGGGAAGCTGGTCTATACTCATAACAGTTAACAATCCTTGATAATACGATTACAATAAGCCTAAAAATTAATACTAAAATGTTTATCAAGAACTATTGGTATATCTAAACAATAAAAATAAATAAAAATAAAGAATACCTTACTTTTTTCAAAAAATAGAAAAATTACGTATTAAGAATAAAAATTAAATACCACTATTTTATTAATGAAATAAACGAACGATATTATTATTTATTGATTTGTTCATGTTTACAACATTGTAGTCATATAAGGCGTTTTAATTGTTTTACTAATTAAAGTAACAACCTAACAATCTTGCAGTCATGAAATGTGCTCACAAATACTGAATAATTGGTTGGAATTCATTTGTGAAATTTAGTATAAACCGGGATTTATTGAAAATCAAGTAGAATACTAGTATTAACAAAAACTGCATTGAATATTTGTAAACCTGCACCATAAATGTTTTCATTCCTTTCGGTACATATGTTTATACAGGGTGTGCAGACAAAGCCCATAGATTGCTGGATGTACAGTAACTGAATATTATTAAAAAAACATTTATTTAAACGTATGTGTATAAATCATACTGTAAGTATTAAAATCAGAGTCCAGATATTTATTTACAAATACAGTTAGGCCAATAATTATTTAAAATGACGACCATTCTGTTGTGCACCCAATTCACAACGCTTGTAAAAGTTTTCAAAAGATCGTTTGACCATGTCATAGTCAATATTGTGAAAGAATTCTTCGCGCCTTTTGGCAAGGTCTGGAAGAGTTTCAGCACGTTGTGACCTGTAAACATTATCTCTTAAATATCCCCACAACCAGAAATCAGGGATTGTGAAATCTGGGCTACGAGGTGGCCATTGTATTAGGGCCTGACTTCCCAATCCAGCGAACAGCTAAATTTGTATTTAGCATATTTCGGACAGCCAATGTCCAGTGCACTTAAGGACCATCCTGTTGGTAAATAGGATTAAAATATCTCAATAGTAGACAAAGTGGGAACAACAATACCTTGAATTACGTCCAGATAATGATCCCCATTCATAGTTTCAAAGATGATTCGGAAGCGCAAACTTCTATCATAGGGAATCATTACCCAAATGGTTATTAATGATGATTTTAGAGGTTTCACTAAGATTTGGTGTTCATTTTCATAGGCATAATAATAACAGTTGTGGGAATTAACAAGGTATTTTAATATAAGGCGTCCTCATCACTGAAGATTATTCTTTTCATCTAATGTTTACCATTATTGATAACCATTCTTCAAAATTCAATCCTTTTAGGATAATCTTCTTGCTTTAATTACTGCACCCGTTTGTATTTGTATGATTTTAAACCATAATCTTTTACAAGAGTATTGACAGAATCTGCAAGATTGAAAATTCGACTGGCTTGTCTTTGGGATTTACAAGTACCGTCTCCCATTGCTATAACAAGATGTTCTTTCACATTCTCTGCAATTTTATTTACACGGTTATAATAAAATTTTGATTTTGTTAAGATTGATAAAGACTCTAAAAACCGTTTTTCCAGTCTCGTACTGCTCTTGCAGGTAGAGCTTCCATATTGTTTTCTTCTGTAAAACGTCTCCGAGCTTTCTCACAGTCATATGCAATAGAATATCAACTATCAATGCAATTTGTTCATTTGTGAAGCCTGAAAAAATTCATGAGATAGTTTGCTACATTATCCATGATTATCAAATTGAAACACAATGATGTATTTTAAATTTAAAATATAGTTTAAATCAACGAATAAATTAAATGAATAAAAATATGATAGTATGAATCAATATCATAGACATACACAGTATGAATAAAATCATGGACAGTTTAAAATCATAGAATCACAGAATTCTACATAAAATTGTACATCCACAATCATTGGGATTTGACTGAAGACCTTGTATAATCAACTACAAACACTTCTAATACAGAATATTATTACACCCTCGTGTACATTGCATCTTTTACAATATCAAAGTGCAATGTCTTATGTCTGTATTATTACACTTCCTTCATATTATATAATTTTTAAAATATAATTTTCAGTTCCACTGTTACCATAAATTATTCCTTTATTCATATAATACATAGTACTCGAAAAATGTAATAATATAATTCTATTTTATTAAATGATTTAACGTGACTTTAGTTGTTAATTTTAATTGTAAAAGAATAGGTATGAAAAGATACACACAAGATCAATTGATGAACATCGAAAGTTATATGATACATATTATATTTTACTTTATCTCATTAAAATATGTTTCAAAGAAAAGCTGAAATCTTTTGTAAATCGTAGGTGTATTTATTTTGATATTTTTTACACATATTTTAATAGTTAATTCTTTTATCTTTCCTATAATTGACAGACTACGTGACTAAAACCCATTCCCGTTGATTTATACATATTATAGTAATACTATATGAAAATAAAAATCTTTAACAAAGCAGAGTTTCTGAAATTTAAGTAAAATCAGATTAATTGTTGAAACAATAATGCATTAATGATTATTACATGAACGGAAAGAGGAACAAAACTAATTTACAAATGTAGAGGAACTGAACTGAACTCCAATTTCAATCTAATATGAAATAGAATAGTAAAAGCACTAATTCAGTGTTTATCATAGAGATGTAAGAAATCCACAATTGAAAACAAGGAAAATTATAAACTGAGACGTTTCGGTTAGTCACTACTAATTGTCAATCAATACAGGGAGATAACTGATACATGACTTTAAATATATATCGGAAGACAATTAACAGGAGTGCTACATAATATTATAAAAAATCGATAATATTGAATATTAAAAAATTACATTATTAAAACTAAAAATAAATCATGGTACAATTAACATTATAAAAACACATTAATAGATAATTAATCCATATAATAGTCACCACAACAAGAAATAAGTGTAATTTGAAGCTAGGGTTGTGTAGGATGCAAAATATAGAGCTTGATGGCATTAATTACATATTTAGCTGTCGACATATCAATATTAAAAGCCAAAGTTTAGATTAAGGGTATTAATATTGTTAAATTTAATAAAATCTCCTTCAACAACTTGTCGAATTATAAAATTATTACAATTATAAATAAGGTTAGAAGCGGAAAAATTGCTTGTGTCGCCATTGGAAATTGGATGTTTAAAAAGTGAATTATTTCTTAATTTTAATTGATTTATTATTTCATTGTTATTTTAGTTTATTAAAAGTTTTTATTTTTATGTTTTTGATATTATTTATTAAAGGCCATGTACTAGTTTTTTATTTCTCTATCCTATATCGTTTATATAGACATAAAATCAGTAACGTCTACAATTTTAGTTTATTAGAATACAAAATAATTTAGATTATGACAACATACTAGCTCTGCCTATGTATGTATCATTATATTGCTCACAAGACGAACATTATTGACGTTGTGAAGAGATTCTGTATTAAAATTTCGTGAACACGTTATTACTTTTCTGTAGCTTATGCATATTCCAAATAAATAATAACGATTATAATAATAATAAATAATAATAAATAATAATAATAATAATAATAACAATAACAATAATAAGCGTTTATTTAAAAAAGAAAAAATGGGAATCTAAACGAATATAATTATACATATAATATGAAACCAAAGGAGTCAGTCATAAGTACGACATCTTCCTACCTTTTATAGATTATGTGTTGATCACCATACTTCAATATTCGTATTAAAAACACTTTTAAATAGTCGATAAAAAGAACAAAGCCCTACATTTACAGATGGTATACATATTCAATGTAGTATTCAACTATGGTATATTATACTATACCTACTAGTATAGTATGTATATATGGACATGGCACATGGTATAAACAAGGCATTACATCAGCAAGGTAAGAAGTAGTCGGGTCCCAGAAAGCGGTAATAACTATTTAGACCGGTTCTAAATGTATAACTAAAAATAGATTTTTATGCCCAGACATAACATTTATAGTATGAGAAATATGGTGGCCGAGAGGGGTCAAAATTAAATACTCAGTGTTAATTATGTTTGTAGCCTAAAACACAGCGTTTTACTCGCTGTTTTGTTGAAAGACTCAGTGTTCTATATCTGTTTTGTCGAAAGACTCAGCGTTTCATCGAAATACTCACAGTTTTGTTGAAAAACTCAGTGTATTATCTAATGCCACCATAGAGAAAGCAGTTATAAACTATTACCGGGTATAAAGTTCGGCCAAAATTGATATCAGCCCTCGGGTAGGTATAACTTCTGAAATAATTTTATAACTGGCCACAGATTGGCAGTTGAAAACTATGTTAAATGAACTAAAACTACAGAAAGCTATAGATAGTTAACGTCGAGTATTATAAATGGCTCTATAAATTTTAATTATTTAAAGATAGGTATCAAAATGTTAATAGAAATGAAAGGCGTTTATTGCGGAATGACAAAATCCTCATAATTAGTTTATCAATGAACAGTTTAGGCAGCGCTCAATGATTAATACAAAACAATGCTACAAAAATAGAATCAATTAAGCAAACTCACACGTGTTGAGAGAAATCGATTTTCTTGCTTCAATTTAGTATATTTTTATTGATTGCAACTTGCAACTATTTTAGTAAAATTGGGATTCCTTTTAATCCCTTGACTATGGATTTGTTTTTTGACTACGGATACCCTTTGACATATCAGATATTTATACCTGGTGATAACTAAAACTGGTTTATGAGACTGATATTTATGCTCGGTCCTATAGCTATATAGTTGGGTATAGTTTTAAAACTGGTGATATTTGTTACCACTTTCTGGGACCTCATCATTGTGTGGGGCAGTTATATACCTATATTGCCATGTAAATTTTCACTAATACTTAAATAATGTTGTCCATTTTTGGCAATATGTGCTAGATTTTAAAACTGGTTAATAATATATTATAATCATATAAACATATAAATGAATATATTAATAAAAAAGAATGTGAAAGGGACTCTATCGTATTTCATTTGACAGAACCACTGATAATGTAGTAGCTGGTCAAAAACAATATTTTCGCTGTAATATTAATCCTTTGTGTAACCTATGATTTTATACCTATAATCCTTTAATTCCGGGATTCTCGATAGAATACGATTTTATTTCAAAATCGAATGAAGATCAAAACTATTTACTAAAAATAGGCTTTTGAGTCTTTAAACAAATTACCTCAAAATTGTTCCATAAAATTAATGCTTGCTTCTTTTCTGTTGTGATGGGTTCACATTTATCCCTAAAGTTATATTTATTGCCGAAAAAACGAGTCTTAATACCTATTTACTGCTTAAATCCCCGAAAGACAGTCAGATTTCTGCTATTTTTTTAGTGTTATGGCGATGTACTATGTTTATTCTGCTTGGTTTGATTATATCAAAGAAGATTAGATTCGAAATGTGAATATATATTTATTCAAAAATATGTGTACATAATACATACATATGTAGAAAAATTATCCCTTTAGAAAAAGCATAAATAAAAATTTGAACGTGTGTAAAAACACGTGCATAAATAGGACCTATGTATGCGAGGATTCCAAGATCAAACCATATCTTCTATAATATTCGGTACGTTCTTTAACAGAATTTCAATGAAAGGAGATATTTTACGAGGACTGAGGTTTGTAATTTAGATCAAAGTTGAAAACAATTGTGTCGTGTCAAAGCAGAATATGTTTCACCCTATTAAAATTGTAATTGTCAAAAATGGAAATAAACGAGTAAACTGACAAACTGACTGACTGAATTATTATTAATGTGCTTCTAAAAGTAAATACTAAAGGTACACTTGGTCTGTTCTCGTACGCTGGATTCATAATAAAATATTTAACAGAAGATTAATTATTCATCGTTTACAATTTACATTTTATTAAAAAGTTTCAATAATTACGAATATATGGTATATATATATATATATCGATGTAAATATTTCAAATTATTATATATAAAGTACTTTGAAAATCGTAAAAACTTAATTACAAAATAATGGTTAGATGAAATTAATATGGTATAAGTATTTATTTTTTAGTACCAATCATGTTGACAACATTGTAAATTCAATACATTAGCATAATTTACTATTAATGAACTGAAGTTTACAGTGTTAACAGTCTTGTATAATGTATAATGAAACAAAATGAAAAAACGTTAATATATCAATAAAACATTTACATACAAAACAAATCAGTAAATATAATTTACTGATTATTATTATTATTTTATAACAGATTTTTGCATTATTTTATGTTTTAGCCTTATTCTCTGATACGAGAATAAATAGTTGTATTTAATCAAATTGTAATTTTTTAGAATAATTTATTTCACCGAATTGATTACTGACAACAACTAAGTTTTTAAACTGCCACTAGATTGAATTTAAATTTTAATGAAATATGTTCTTAGAATACATTTGATAAAAATTGAAAAATAACAGTGTGATTTTAATAATATATAGATTATTCAATAAAAATGTATTTTCTTTCACATTTTTGTAGAATAAAAAATATTTTAATAATTAGGTTATTAAAGATACAAATCATATTTATATTTGAAAAAGTTTCTTTATTATTATATGATAAATGAATCCATTCGTAAATAATAAGTATTTTGCTCTTCTAGTTAGTTAATAAGCGTGAATATTGACACAAATTGCTTCAAAATCTTTTAGCTTGAATGATTATATAGCTTTAATTGTGTGTTAACTATAAACAACAACTATATTACCTTTCCCCTAATTAGTTAATAAAGTAAAAGACATTTCCTTTTCGAGTTTATGCTTACACATTTCTACTTATAATCATAAGGTTAAACCTAAATACATATTTAGTACTGCATATACGATTATAACAGTATTACATAAAAATGCAACAAAAAATTGCACATCATGACTGCATACATATATATATAACGACTATATCTATTTGTCACTTCTTAGAGTGCTGGGTCGGTCAAAAGACGATGAAGTTGATTCACTTGGATTGGATATTGTCAAATATATGTACCATAACTTTAAGGAGAACGATTTATATGCGGGGGGCAATTAAGACTTGTTTTAGACATTTTGGCGCTTCCATATATTCAATTTTGTTCCCAGGAAAAAAGATAATTAATATCGACATATGGAGCGTTATGTGAAAGCCATATACATGCAAATCAACAATCGTTTAGCGACTTAACTTGCCACCGTTAGAGAGTCTTCAATAAACGGGAAGTGTTGGTATGCCCCCCTATCTTCTCCCTTTACTTGCTTAGTAGCCATTGCCATATAATAGGGCTTATGTGTACATATATATCAATAATTTATAACTTCAACAAGTTTATATTGCACGAACATGAATAGTTATTTTAAGAGATTATGTCTACAACACATATGTATGTATCCTTGATTATTTTGGGTATTATATGATTTAAAGTATTATTATGGATTTATATCATGTTTAAAAGCAATGGAATTATTGTCCCCCCAGGAGATACATTTCACTTGAATTTAAAAGGAAGTTAAATTTAGTTGTGAAAATAATTGAGTATATTTAAGATATTTAATACATTATTTTCATTCTTGAGTTGTTAAATGCAACTTTTAGAAGTAACAATACGGTTACATATATTTTTTTTAATAAAAATATGTTTTAAATTTAGGTTGTTAAAAGTTTATTTAATTCAAAATTAGCACAAAGAGTCATCGCTTGCGTAAAACCCATCTAAAACATACCACAGACTTATGGGAGAAGTGCTTAATTTTCTATTCTTTTTATTGATTTAAATGAAAGTAAATATATTACTTGGCTACGTGCGCATTTTTATCTTAATAAAAACATTGTGAAAAATTGTAAATATAGGAAGAGTAGTTAATATTTTTTACTTAAAAAATGTAGTCGTATTTAAGTTCATTGCCATTCCATCTTTTAATTTAGAGAAACTCTCAAGGGCATGAGTTATGTAATTAGTTTCGCCACATAAAAAGAAATTATTTCCATTCGGAGCTTGTTTGTTTAAGAATAACTACACAAACATTAAATGTAATATTTATTTATGATATATGACACAGGATATAGCAATGACCCAATGACTATTTCTTTAAACAAATTGTAACATAATTTGGACAACGTCAATATCGCGACCGTCTTACTTGATTTATCCTAGTTATGTTTCCAAGTTTATTCCTATAATCGATACCAGGATTTTTTTATTGCGTATCCATATCCCGGGAAAGTGCAGTAGGGGCCCATTAGGTGTCCTCTATAATTTTTAAACTTACTATTAAAGTAGAGTTTGGAAACATCCCATGTTGTTAAGCAAAAATATTTTATAACATATTCCATTGAAAAAATTGTCAAAATGTATTCTTTATAAAAAATAAGAAAAACTGCATTTATATTATAATAAACAAATTTAACAATTAGCCTTCGAAAAAACAAATTTGCGTCATATTTTTTGTAATGATACCCAGATTTTTATTGAAGTTTGTGAATTAATACTTACATTAATCTGTACCTGAATTTGGATTTCCACAATTTCGAGAGAAATATGCATTTTTATTTTTAAAATATTAAAATATTTTTTTATTAAATAGGTGCAGTCACGTGCAGTCACATGCAGTCACGTGCAGTCACGTGTAGTCACGTGATCACCCATTTCGGTACACAATAGTATATATAGCGCTAAAAGTTTGTAAAACTATATTTCGGAAAAGTCTTGGAAGCTTAACATTGCTCCATTTATTTATTGAAAAATCCCATTAAAATGGGGCGGGGAGGGGGTGGGGCAAATTTTGAGGTCTATATTTGATGATATATGCGATATTTTTATTTTTTTAAGAAAGCAGTCCAATCAGAATATAAATCTATACTCCACCTATGTTTAACATACAAATTGTCTAAAATATACTGTTTACTTGGTTCTGCTTTGATACACATTAATTTTTAATTGTCAGTGTAGTTTAAAGTCGACTTTGATTAATTCATATACATATAAATAATTAGAGTGATTGATTGCAAATATAATTCTAGAAGAACTAACAAAAATTAAGTCTTGAAAAGAGTGATGTGTTTGCAATTTAAAATGTCCGATGATAAATTGAAACCATCATTTATATATTTATTATCAGTAATGAATAATTATTGTCAATATGTTACCACGAATTATAAACAAACAAGTCAAGATGCTATTTGTAAGCACCAGCAAATGATTAAAAAGAATACGAATGGCAGAATGTATACATTCATTGAATATAAATTATACTAATATTATAACATACAAGAAGATGCAACTCTCAAAATATTTGCAAATAAAAGAGATAACTTTAGCATATGTATATAGACTAATATATATTTATTCTATAATGGGAATGTATTTTTGGATTTTAAATAGTCTACTTATTTTTACTATAATAAATTGCAAATAAATTTAAATTTAAATTATCCATTAAATAAGATTTTAATGAATAAAGTCTTTGCTGATTTAGAATACTTATAAAATTTATTCGGAATATATATTTTATCTGATTTTCCAAGAATAATTACAGAAATTATTTAAAATAAGTTAGGTGTTTGGATTTGATTTGTAAAGTACCCTAAATATACTATTTTAGAAAATTACAGCTATAAACCATAATCATTTGATATATATGAGGTATAGTGAAATAATATTGACAAATTAAGTATTATTTCGATCAAACAAAACTAATTTAAACAAATATTTCATGTATTTTGCTCATAGTAAAACTTTCGAATTAAATTTATTAGTTATTAAAAATATAGTACATTGCTACTCACGTAAATAACATTTTATCTCTCAATAAATAATAAATATCTTTAAATTTACGCTAAATTAATATCTGTATTTGTGTAAGCAGTAATACATACTTTCATCGTGTTAAAATGATAAATAAATATACCTATATGTAATTGATACACGAGTATGCAACCAAACATATATGCATATCGGAGATTATGGCTGACATGTAAATGCCAATATAGGAGATCTTCGGCAATGTGACTAAACTAGGAGTATATATATATATATTGTATAAGTATACAAGACATGATCCAAATTTTCAGAGAGATAACCAGATGTGTTTACTTAAGTTCGAGTTATAGATGTCGTGTCTTGTAATCGAAAAACACGAGTAGAGCGAGTATAACGTGTTCCCAACCAACTCGAGATGAAAGATTATGAGAAGAAAAGGGAGGAAACAGTTTTACGTATATCATGTATTTTGAACAATTTCGCACAATTCGTAGAAGCAGAGAGGAGAAGAAACAACCACGGTGTTTGGAAACTAAACTTAAAACTACGTAGGCATGTGTCTCATGGTGACAATAAAGAATGATATTAAAACCTAATTTATCCAATATCACAAGTTTGATTGCGTATATGCGATGATAAATGACAGAGTATGATGCCGATGCGCGTCTGAGTAACTGTCAGGGTTGCAGACCGGGTCGCTTTTCCAAAATTGATTTATTGAAAATATATTCGGTAAACAAATAAGGTGAATTCAATGTATTTATAATTGCATTTGAAAGCGGTTGTTATAGAGCCATCCATGCAAGTTGATCTCGTAGGAAAGATGAAAGTTTGCATTATCTTAAAATGCAATCTTCCTGGAGACATTTTTCAACGAAGATGATTTTTTATAAGATTATAATTTTATTGATGTTTGTAATATTCTTAAAAACTATTTTTAAGAAAGAATAATTAATTGGATATTGTAAAATTGGTCAGTGTTACTATCAATTCTGATATAATTATACTTATAATAACAAAATCTTCTGTCTATTATGAGTATAGATTGTAGATTGTGTTAAATATATATGTAACCATTTTTTATTTTTTTAAACATAACTGTCAAGTACACAGTTATACCATATGTCAATAAACATTGTAGATAATTTTCAGGCGGCAAACAAAACTTATAATGTAACATTAAAATAAATAATTACAAATAATAGTTTAAATAATTCATTCTAAATGTAAATATATTTAATCATTATAGCAACATAAAGACTGGTGGAGACTTTTTAAAAGGATAAAAATAGTAAAACATATTAGACTATAATGATTAATCAATTATGCTTCAAGAACTTTCAAGTAGTTCATATTTTAGATTATATTCAAATTGTAATTTTACAAATTTAAGCAAAAGTTTCTCTTAATAATATAGGTACTATGTTAATGTTAATAGATGTATTTGAAATACTAAGTATATCAAAAACATTGTAATATTACAGTAATCGTAAAAGTAGTATAGCAATAGAAGTATATACATAATATACTATACGAGCATGGCAATTATAAAATAGTGTAAATATTAAAGTAAATACTTAGTAATAGTAATACTATTTTAAAATGAGATAATATTACACAAATAATTACTAATATCATAATGTATAAAAGAATATTTTGCTAAATATGTTTGCATGAATATTTTATTAAACAAATTTCTAATATATATTACACATTGTGTATATATATGTGTAATTTCCCCCAAGATACGATGTAATAAAAATATACTAAATACATTGATAGATAAGGCATTGTATGTAAATCTATGTTAATCTTATGTAAAAGGCATACTGTTTATATAAAACAACAGAGCAGTTTAACTATATATTTAAACGTCAACAACAAAATTTTAATATATTTTTAGAAATCAAAAAGGGTAAAGTGTTGTAAAATAAATTTCCTCTGAAAATAATGCCGATAAAATATCTAAATATAATTTATGTTAACCTATTTATTAAAAAGAAATCTTTAAAAAATTTGTAAAATATAAATAGAATCTTGATAAGAAATTTTTCATAATTTATTAAACTGATAATTTCATAATTGCGAAAACCATAAATCATAATTGTAAAATATTTTGTAAATCAATAACTCAATAAATGTATAAAAAGCCGAATAATAATATCCAAGCGTTGTGCAAGTAAGTTTGCAATAAAATTTCATGAATTATATATATATATAATGTATAAAATGGTAGAGGCCTATTAAGAAAGTTACTGAATAAACAAGTTGCTCAATAAACGTTTTTTAATTGTTAAAAATACGAAATGTTTAGGGAATATTTCATTCAATATAGCTTTTCCGAAATGTAATTAATTAGTACCTACTTATGTCAACATCATAGACTCTAATATCATAAACTCTATGGTCAACATTATTAGTACAGAGGAAGATTAATGAACTTACAATTAGTATAAATCTATCAATGAGAATTGATATTTTATTGAAAGACTATCAATGACTATTATTGTATTATACTAGCTCGTATATATACATTGTTTTAAATACAAATTCACCATTTCAGAAAGCCCAACAATTTATTATTGATTTTTCTAAATTTATGAACTTTATTTGTTGGTTTTAAATTTTATTTGATAATAAGCTTTCTTCACTTTTTCAACTGTTTTAAATGCCTTAAAGATCAACGACGTCATATTTTTTGCTGGCAACATTTTTACGTTGGTACTCTGTATTCTGCGTATGTTGTCAAGCCTTTTGAATAGAACCGTTGCCTTGATAATAACAGATTTAATATATCAACACCATATATAAAAAAGTTTAAAAACATAACATCTTTACAAAAATTAGTAAAACATCAAATTAAAATAATTATCTAGAATGAATGTTAAAAATTAAATGTAGGACTTAAAGTAATATTTATAATCTCCAATTAATAATAGATATTTGTAGCAGACTCTATCAAATTTTATATTAAAATAATTTAATTTGTTTTGAATATTTGTAATATAAACTTTATTTCATTACTTTTGATCTGTATATAGTTTCATCTTAGAAGGATTTATTTCGCATTTTGTTTACGCTTAGAAACTTAAGTCTATCATATATTGAGACTATTAATAAAAACATGTTTGATGTTAAAGAAACAAGAATACATATTTTTACCTTGGGGCTTTGATCTAAAAATATATACTATTTTTTATCAATTTTAAAGAAAACATTAGTTCTTCCAAGTTTGTAAGTAATTAGTTTTCTCACATCACATATTTACTAATTGTGCAAATATTCTATCGGTCTTTACTGTCAAAAACATTTAAAGTTGAAAACACCCGAAGAAGAGTATCAGTGTGTGTGTATTAAGCCTAGCTAATTCTTTACAACATTCTGCGATCCAAGTCACCGCATTGAAGAACTTTAACTCTTATTTGCAACGGAAAAAGTGGACATTATTTATAGTTTCTACCAAACTCTCAGGTAAAAAATCGATAAGTTAATTAAATATTGTCACATGACATTTTGGATGACCACATATTAAATAAAAAATAAAAATACGTACATATGTTTAAAATTTCCCCAAAAAATATTTTTCGAATATATTTTATTTAAAGAAATATAACTATTTTGTGCAATTAACATTAAAGAGAAGGATTTTAGTCATTTTGTTCGTCATCGAAACTGAAATTTAATCAGAAAAAGTAATTTGATAAATCTATAAAAGAATTAAGCAAGGGATGATTAACTAATCCTGAAGTTGAGAAACAATTGTGCATTATGGGGGTGATTATTACTAACTTTGGTTGATACTTTTTCTTATACTTTATAATGTGGACTAATTTAATGATAACTAATAAATTAGTAATGATTTAAAAATACAATAATTTGCGAGATACGCATACTAAAGAACCTTTTTTATATTAGCTATTTAAAATACAACTATACGAGTATTATATAGAGTATTATATATAGTATTATATATAGTATTATATATAGTATTAGCTTTATTGAGTATACAAAAATAGTTAAAATGGTATTATTTTAAAATTTTATGAAATTGAAACTATTTTTAGTATTTAACAAATGAATTTTGTTACTTTGAAGTTGCTGGTTGACTAAAATAAGACAAATACACACTTTTAACAAATGACATGTTTATTGGAATTTAGTTTAATATATTTTTCATAAATTTATCTATATATATTTTATGTATGTAGTTTATTCTGATTTAAAAACTATACAAAGTTTTAAGTTATTAAACTTTATAATAATGTTAAAAAATATTAACAATATAGTACTGATAATATATTGTTTAATATAATTGGTTATTATAATTATTTATAATATATATTGTTAGAAAATGTTATAAACATGGATTGGAAGTTTGCTAATTTTGCTGAAATCTGTGTTATAGTATTAAGACAATGCTCCATGTCATTTAGAATAAAAATCACTATTCTTACATCAAGAAAGCATTAAATATATTGTTTATAATCCTAAAAGAAGCATAGCTTTTGTAGACAGTAATAAACATTTATAATAATACAATGAGCAGCTGTTAGTCAGGGTAATTATATCAAAAACAGATCGTAAAAGTAAATAGGTACAATGAAAAGAGGGCCTTTCATATTTCTGTCTAAAATTATTCATAAAAGGTTTCACCAACAACTTTAGATTTCCTATATCCATCGGAAAGGATCATTTTTATACAATTAGTATACATAAACAATTGCATTAGTGATGAGCAGATATGTTTGTGAACTGTTATTATTTAGATGAAACAAACCTTTAAATTATATTGAAATAGGTCCCTTAATAAAGCAAAATATTTTTATATAAAAAGTTAATATTTATTTAAGAGTATAATAATAGTTGCAAGCATATATCATTAGTAAATTAGCATTTTAACTGTTGCGATAAATACTCATATCTTAATTAAAAATAAAAATTTATAAAAATATTTCGATTTCTAATGATTATTTAAAAACTGTAAACAGTATTTTTATATTATTTATTAAGTGAATATCTGCTATAATTCAACAGCGCTCAATGAATCATTTATTTACATATATCATAACATTTTCTCGCATTTGGTAGTTCTTTAATTTAAGACATGTAACGCAATTTTAATATTAAAAAAAAGTAAAAAAAATATTGCTCTGTATTCACAACAATACACTATTTATGTTATATATTTTTCACACAAACTATTACATATTTCAAATGAATACATAATTGTGCCCAAAATTTCTATATATATATATATATATATGAATATTACTACTTTTATATTATTTATTTTAAATTTATTAATTTGCATGTTATCAGGCTTGATGAAAGTTAATAAAATTTATACTTTATCAGTGATAATTATTTTTAATTAATAGATTCTCAAAGGAAAAACTTACTCTGAGAAAATCGATTGAATTTACAAAAGATAATGCCTGCTGCCTCTGAGGGGTCCTGCATGAGATTCAGATGTGTGATCGCGTAAGGCCAAATGTTGAACAGGGCAATCATGAGGTCTGCAATAGCCAGGTTCACCAAGAAGTAGTTTGTTGTTGTGTGGAGACGCTTGGTTCTCGCTACGACCCCGACGATGCAGATGTTCCCCAGCGCCGAAGGCAGGAAAATCACCGAGCAGAGAAGCAACTTGAGCACGAGTTCCGTGGAGACTGTTGTTACTCTTATGTCGGCGGAGGGCGCGTCCGCTGTGTCCGATGCAAAGCGATAGGGGCAGTTCTGGAAGCAGGTGGGCTGAGTGGTGTAGTTAAAACAGTCAAAAGCCTTGGTTAGGCACATGTGGTAGGCGAATCCTGAATCTGATATGGCCCCATCGACTGCGGATATTGAGCTCGACTTGTTGACAGCTGTTGCCATGGTAGTCAAGAAATTTGATTGATTAGGAGATGTGTTCCGTGAAGCAAATCGAGCTGTTCTGATTCTTTGTACTATAGGATTGTTGGCGGCAGTGTGTTTATCTGGAATTTATTTACCTAGAAGCTTAAATGCAAATAATTTGAGCGTCAATGTTTTCCTTTAATAAACGCTGGATGCTTTCTTAAGAAACAGCCAATCAAATTCGACTGAGAACGTTTTACTTATCTAATTGGCCCATATTGTGACTGCTACCGGCTGTAAAAATTAATTAATGTCTAATTAATTTGTTTTACTTGACTATATTGGGACTATGATCTTATATTGTGCTGTATTTATGATTATAACATTAGTTATTAGTCTAATTATATGTGGATAAATAATTTATTTAAACAATAATATCTTCTGTTTCAAATATTTGTTTAGAAATATAAACTTTATTTTAAGTATAGGTACCTACCTACAATATAATGTTTCTTTGTTTTTATATAAAGTTGTTCTAATTTGAATATTTATTTTTTAATATAATCTTGTTTTGTCACTTTTTATTAAATTTAACAACAAGTTTGTAACTAAACCAAATTATAACTTAAAGTAGGCTTTTATATTAGAGTATTTGTCATGCTTAATTGCATTCAAATTAATTTCAAATTGAGATGCTGAAATGTATTTGGCACATTGATAATAATAATAATATTATGTTTATTTATGACAATAGAAAACATCATTGATATATCTATAACTAGTAATAAACTGAATGTTTGTCCAAGCGGCTAAAGGCAGGTAATCTGATCGAGCTGGTCATCAATAAATTTAAATTAAAGATTATAAGTAGATATACCTATATCGTGAATTTGTAAAAAAAGTAAAAAAGCAATAAAAACACATAGTCGCTACAGGTTATAATAGATAGGTAAAATAGCAGAATATATTTTTTTATTAAAAAATAAATAAATAAAAGTCTATAATTTGCTTTAGAATTGTTGAGTCTATGATATTGTATATAGTGAAGTGTTTGTAAATTTATACAATGTATAAGTGTTGTGTATCTGTGTACATGTGTAAATGAGACATAAATAAATTAACAGTAGAATGTAACGTTTATGGACTTTTGTTCTAAGTTTGAAGTTAATACTTTGTTGAATAAAATTTATTTACATTATGTTTGAATTCATTTCTATTTCTATTTCTATTTTGAATTTGTTTTAGTTTAATTTGGAAAGTCATTCCACATTATGGAAATTTCATAAATGATTACAATTTTTTAGTTAAATGAAGTAGGTACTAGTTACGTAGATATTTCTATGTTTCCATGTTCCTAATTTATGAATATTTTTTATTTCTTTTATGTCATAGGTAGGTACTTTGCTTTATAAGATTTTTTATATTTTAATCTATAGTTCAGTAAGCTTAACCTTAGTTTACTATGTTCATTTACCTTTAGCATCTGAAATTCGTTGTATTATTCTTGAAGGTAATCTTTTTTACCGAAACATTTAATTGCTTACTCCATTTGTCCTTTTTAGGTAATAGAGGCCAAATGTATAGTTAATTTTGGAAACAGCTATAGTTTTTAATAAATTGATAGTAGTTTATCTTTGGATAGTAGATTTCTAATATTGTAAAGAATAGGAATTAGTTTATTTAATTTGTTAATTATCTAGGTACTGTGTAAAAATTATGTGAAAATTCCAGTTTAAGTTTTTTTGTAAAGTTACTCCTAAGTATTTTTATCTCTTTGCTTTATTTCTTAATTTTAATTTTATCTTAACAATGTATTTTTTATTTTTACTAAAACTTGTGCTTTATCAATATTTAAAGATAGTCTATTTACATTACGCCATTTACGTAATTGATTCAGAGCTATATATTTGACATTTCATCTAACATGGAATAGTTTTCAACACCGCAGAAAAGATTTGTATTATCTGTAAATAAATTCATTTCATACTTTTTTGCTAGAAATTTATTATCATTAATTGAAAGTATCAAAAGAAGGGAGCATAATACACGACTGTGAGGAACTTCATAGTGAATATTCACCAAGTTTAAACATCTATATTGCTTTTATATTCTTTATGCAAATTATTGGATTTATAGTCGCTGAATTTTCGTCTTAGTCTTCAAATACTTTGGATTTTAGCTTCATTAAAATTGCCAGGAATAACAGAGATATAAAATATAGTTAAACAGCTATAAAATAATTATTTGATAGTTGTAAATATTAATATATTACATAATGTTATACTTACATAATATTTAATAATTTGTTATGATTTACTCGTACAACTGCTTCATGTTGTAATAATTAAAACATTATATCTTCATTATTATTGAGGCTATCACCCAACGTTTCGTAGGTAACTTAAATTATAAAAATCTACGAGATTATCGAAATCAAGCATAATTCACAGAATAGCAATTTTAACCAAACCACCGTTACTATCTGCCATTAACTTACTTTTAATAATATCAGTTTCTTGTTTTGTCGATGAACTAATGAGCAATTATTTTAATCTTATTAAAATATAGTTCAGAAACAAGGAAAGTGAACAAAAATGATCTAGCACCAGAACTTGACAGTCTATTAGGTTACAAGAGTCACCTTTAGCCTCATACCACTAAACCAGAAGTGATATTAGACTTATCTACAAATTAGTTTTCTCTCTTATATTACTCCATATATAAGTACAAACATTTTTTCTGCTCACCTAACTTTCCAACTTTTCGTTTTCTTGAAGAGCTCGAGGAATGTCTTGAATCTATGTGTAATCTCATGAATTTAATATGTGTTCAATGGCGCCGCCAGACATAAAAAAATTGTACGCACTATTTATAAGGCTGGGGCGAAAAAGGTGGGTACTGTAGATTTTTGAAAATATGCAATATCTTATCCCATACCTATATGAGTATATAAGATTCCTCCCTTCACATGATAAGTAAGAAAACTACAGTTATACTATAATAGGATAAATTTTACATTTCACTATATGATAGCAATGATAGTGAAATCTGAAATCTGAAATATATTACGTTGGAAATTGAAATTGTATTGGAATGTGAATTATAGTTAATTCTGTTATGTTATGTAATTATTATTAATGCGGATCAAATATTGTTAAGTCAAATGCAAGTGAGATTCGTCGATGACCAGATGCATCGAATTTTCTTATTACATCATCAGCATCTATGCTGATATCTTGAGGAACATGGAGAAGGGCAAGGCTGGTGAATCTCTCGTCTGTCATCCTACTTCTAAGATACGTTTTCAAACGCCTAGTTAGCGCACTAAATGATTTCTTGGTGGTAGCCGTTGTAACAGGCATGGTCATAAGAACATATAATATTGCATGAATATTAGGATACATGTTACGTGTAGCAACAACGGTATCATGTAAGGAGGATGAATCGTTCACTTGTGATTGGTTTACAAAACGCCTAGTCTCTAACTCTGCATCTACTGTGGCTGGTGATGGCAGTAAAGGCTGATACTCTTCTTTTATCCTTTTCCACATCTTTGGTGTTAGTTTTTCTTGCAAGTAACGTAGGATGAGGTATTGTGGACACAGGCGGGGTAGGGGCAAGCACAAACGGTCATTCAGTTGTTGAATGACATTGTCGATAAAGGCGATGAACACATTCAATCTCCAGTAATCTTTTGTATCTTTAGATGGAGTATTGGAACGTTGAGTCTGACTCTTTGTTATACGAGGGGTGGATGGTATTCTGAGGGGCCGATTCTGAGAACTGACAAATTGTATTCCATACATCAGAGTAGAAGTCATTATCCCTTTTGGTTTTCAACAGATTCATAAGGGTATTTGCTTGTTCTGAAGCTTTAACCAAATTACATTCTTTAGCTTGAAGAGCAGCACAAAGAGGCATAAGATATTTGAGAATCGAGCTGCTGATATGAAGGCATGCAATAAATTCACATAACAGAATAGAGCGTAAGAAAGAAGAAGCATCCTGGCTTGCCTTGTTAGCTGCTAGAAATTGAAGAGTATCGAGGATAGGGCAAAAACATTCAATAACGCGATCTACCCCATAGAGTAATTATATACAGAGTGTTGACTCTTATTGATTTCATATACATCGCGCTGTAAATCGTAGTATATAAAAA
>JAYRBW010079128.1:0-24079 GCA_036023295.1 Invenusta paracnida | reverse complement strand
ATAGGGCCCTCTACAAAATAAATTTCATTATGGGCCCTTTTATACAAATAAAGATAGACTATAGGGCCCTTGAGTTAGAATATATAATACGGTCCTCTACAAAATAAAATTCATTATAGGCCCTTTTATACAAATAAAGATAGGCTATAGGGCCCTTGAGTTCGAATATAGAATAGGGCCCTCTACAAAATAAATTTCATTATGGGGCCTTTGATACAAATAAAGATAGACTAGGGCCCTTGAGTTCGAACATAGAATAGGGCCCGGAGGATTTCCTCCAAACGGAGGACAATTCTCATGCCTGTGTATAAAACCAAATTATCATAATATTTAATAAAATTTAAAAAATATATATATATTAATTTTTTTTAAGTGTGACAAAATACACATATTTTTAGTAATAGGCACAATTGATCTTTAGCATTCTGATACATAATTATGAAGAACAGCAAGAGTGAACATATATAATCTACTGGCAAGGCCGTTTCTGCAAAATACGACTTTTTTATGAAATCATTATTTGTTCGATGAAATAAGATTCGGCGAAGTACTATTGACACAATAAAAAGTTCGAAGTGACTATAAATTCCAAACAAACATTAATCAAAAACGATAATTGAGCTAAATGATTGGTAGGTACAAATGACACAATTTTCGCACATAATATATCCCATTAGATGTACAGTTAGGAAGTATATGGCATGTTTAATAATTGATTTTTATAACAACAAATTAAAAACTTCAACAGAGACTAAAAATGTCTAAAATATCTTTTATAAAATGATGTAACAAAAAATACGTACAATTTGGAAATGTGTATAATTTAGACATGTACATACATAATAAACAAATATGTAACAAAAATATCTATGAATAAAGTGAATATTCTTTCCGAAGATGAAATCAAAATAAACGCTTACATATTATAAATATTATACAAATGTAAAGTACATGTAGAAGCATTTTGAGGAAACATTATTAGAAAAAATATATTACATTTGTAATATATTATATACATTAATATCAATAGCAGTTTGCATTTTTCAGTATTAAAAAAAGACTTCTTGTTATGTTATGGATTTTGATATCCTGAATATATTTGTCTTCAGAGAGCTTGCAGCTTTAAAAACATCCAGGAAGCATCATCATTCATTACTTTTTTGGACACAATAACCCCCATAAGAGCTCCGAAACCGTCTCTAAAGACGACCAGTTCACCTTCATTTCTGCCATCAACTGAACCTCTACGCAGGGCTTCTAGGGGAGATGCAAATAGGTCATGCGGCCCTGGTCCAAGACCAGGCAACAAGTGGGTCAACTGACCCGTTGCCATAGAGAAGACGAGGAGCATCTGATTGACAGAGGGAGAGGCCACTTCCCTCCCCATGATACCGGCGATTGCGAGTATGTTGGCTGTGAATTTCGAGGATAGAGATTATATTCAATTTTAATTAGTTTTACAAGTTCTTAAAAAAAATACAGATAAATGAATTAATGTATAGTTCACAATATTTAAGTAATATAATTTATAAATTAAATATTAATATACTACTAATACAAGCATCAGTATTATACGACATATAAATGTTTAGACAAAATTAAAAACAGTCATTCTAAATATAAATTAATTGCATAAAACAAAAACTGTAGTTCAAATTAGCGCCAAAGGTGAAATACGTCGTAAATATTACAAATTAAATTGCAAAAATAATTTTAACTATTGTTTCATAAAAGAACATCATTAAAATAAAAATAACATATAAGAAATATAACTACTACATATTGTAAAATATACACGTTATTAATAATAATTATAAAGTATATCAAAGGTGCAAAACTTGTATTATTAAACTAAAAGTACGCATTTAAATCCTAAATGCTATCAAGATGTTCCAACTTACTTTCCGTGAATTTCACTTCCATAGCCAATCCGGGAAGCCTGAGAATATTAATGATGCTAACAGTGCTGCAATTAGAAACAGAAATTAACCAAAACATGTCATTTTTATATGCAAAAAAATTACACTTCTGCATAATTCAGATAATCATATCTCTCAATTACATATGATTTGTTTTTGTTAAATTTGAGTCAAATATATTTGGCATATAATATTAGTTCTCCAAATCGAGAATCGTCCAACATTTCTGTTAAAATAGTTTTAAAGGAAGATAAAAGCCAGATGCTGAGGGATCACAACTTAAATTAAATAACGCGATATATTTCACCATATTTCGCGAGACGAATACGGTGGTTACAAACAAAATATATGTAAATTAATGTACAATAAATATGTAAGTACAAACCAGATTTACTACAACTATTACATAATTACATTACAGTCAATGACAGCAAAGAAAAGAATCAATAGCGACAGAAGGAGAACGACATGAGTTATGTAATAAACAGCTGACAGAAAACCAAGAAAAGGATTACCATAATAGTAAATGCAGGGTTACAGTAGTGTCCTTTTGAGGTAGATTGGTGGTTTTAATAGTTTGGTGAAAAGAGCTTCAGTGATATCTAACAATAGACAATTACAAGATGAAGAATTATAGAAAACGATTTTCTATTAAGGTACATACATTATATCTACATACATATGTATATCTGCATTGAAGACGACAATGATTTGTGAGATAAAGGATCCTTTCATACAGAATACAGAGAATTTTTACTTAAACTTTTCAAAAAGTTTGTCCGTCTATTGAAATACCAAACACAAGAAACTAAATCGGCATTAAAACACTTCAATTAAATTGTTTTATTGCATTAAAATGACCAAGATTATTTTTTCATGTTTTTTAGTAATAATTTTAGTATCAATAAAAATAATTAAATCTTTACAGAAACAAACTTTGTGCTACTTGCGAATCCCCCTTATTACATGTGTGGTTTTTCTTATATACAGAGAACACGCTATATAAACACTCAGCCTTTTGTCTACTTTTATGAACAGAACAAAAATGAGTATTATTATAAGTACCTCTGCTCAATTCTGAGAACAAATATTCGATCCCGTAAGCTGAGGGCTGCAAATACGGTGTCCCCAAAGTTGATCTCCCACGTATCCAGCACAGTATCCGGGGAGTCAGCACCCCTGTAGATGGTTTCCACCTGGACGGGAAGCTCCAGTTGGAGTTGAGGTCGGGACTGATCGTCAACATCCAGCGTCACTTCCTCCGCATTCGTACTGTTGGTGGATGAGTACGTGTGCATCATAGATTCCCAATGTGAACTTTGTTTCATTAAATAGATAACTAAGAGAGTCGTTGATATCTTGGTAAGTTTATAAATGTTAAATAAATTCACTTTAAATACTTAAGTTGTCTATTTCTAAAACAGTTAAACTCCTGATTCTCTTAACAAAAATCAGTTAAACAAATGCTATTGTAGCCCTATAATTTTTATTAGAATTATTGAACAATGTTTGGATAATAATTAACTATGAATGTTTATTATCTACACTTTCAAAATAGGGATCTTGATATTATATACCATTTGAAAAACTGACAATCGAAATACTTTATCCATGATATCTAGATTTACTTCAGGGCTATTAAACTGTATATAAATGTGTTCAATTTCTTTAGCCTTATTTTAAATGTAACAAAATTATTCCCAAAATAAGTGTTTATAAACAACTCTTAATAACATCTTCGTTTTACCTGTTCTTATGTAAGCTTTCTAATTTTTACTATTATTTTCTTTTGACACCTTAGCTTTATGTACCGTATGGTCATTGCTAGTATTTCACATTTAATAAAAGCTTTATAGATATTATTATTATTATAAGCAGAATGAGTGAAGTCAATCGCAAATAACAGCTAAATTATTCATACATTAAAAACAGAAAAGGTTTAAAAGATTAAAAGCAAAAAAATTAAAGAAGAAAATTTTAATGAAATTTATACAAGTATCGGAATACTTATGATTAATTATTAATTAATATGATTCACAAACATATTCTTAATCGAATTACTTACAAAGAGCAGTGTGAATTCTAACTCACTTGTCGACAATGTTAAGGGCAGCATGACTGTCTTGAAGGGTGTCAATGAAAAGAAAACGGACCTGTGTTGAATGTTCCGGTTGGGTCAGTTTCAGGGCCAGAATACCGCCGATTCGGGTGACACTCTGGATGTCGCCTTCAACTAGACACCGCTCCTCTTTCCAACCCGCCTCCATCAGAACAAGACTGATTGGTCAGAATATTAAAAATAATAATTGAGTTGTAATTTTATTACAGTTTACTTAATATAGAATACCTAAATACCTAAATTCCACATAAATATGGAATACGTAAAATAATACTTTTTATACCTAAAACTAATTTATTAATTTTGAGTTTCATATTAATTTAAAAAACAATACATTTAATTACAAAAGCTCTGTAGAAAAAGTTCAGTATGAAGCTGCTTAAAATAATAAATACGTTCGCGAAAACATTCAATGCTATTACTAACATTGGTAAAAAAATATCTATAAGTAAAATCTATATTATCTATATTACTAAAATAATACTATTATTACTCTGTGATTTCTGAAACTGAAATGCTTGACTAAAATAAACAAATTCAGGGCTTATTATGTAATTTAAGCAAATCACTAAAAACGAATAAGTAATTCCATCTAGTTGGATCCCCTGAACCAATCGATTCGTAGTATTGCCTCATTAAAATGATCAGCCGGAAAAGTGAAGCAAAGACGAGATAAAAGTGTCTGCTCAATACCACTCTAGGATCACAAATTATTATTTTTTAAGTATATAAAGCTGTTTAATTTCTTCAAATCAGTATTTGGAGCGATCATACTTAAAAAGATATATGTAGATATCATTCTATTTAGACCTGGGTCAACATATAAATTTCTCAGATCACAATATTATTTCTTAAGGAAATCCCCCTCGTGATATCTTAATCTATAATAATATTGTCTAATTTATAGTATTCATAATTCCTGTATATAAATTTCTAAAAATATAATATAGACGCACTAACAATAAAAGTTAAATATGTAGCTAAATTTTATAATTTCAAGGAAATTTTAGGTATATGTCACAGGAATTTAAGGATAAATAAATAAAAGTATACTGTACAATCTACTTCCAATGCTAAATAAAGATATGAAACTCAAAACAGTTACAGATAATATCATTAACTTTCACATTAGTTTTAGTTAGCCAATAATTTAAACGTAAAAGAAAAGTAGCTAGAGTCTTCTTTCTAAACTCAAGCAACCCAACAATTTAAACAATATTTCGTAGTTTCCATAAATATCAAGAATAAACGATCATAAAACAAATGAAATAAAACATTCTGATAAAAAACGTTTTTAGATATAACAATATAAGAGTGCTACTTGCCCATTAGTCTTAATTGCATAGAGATGATTTCCAGTGATGACAAAGCTTTCTGAAGCCACATTTGAAACCTGACCAGTTTTCAGGCTTGGATTGTTCACCGAATGTAGATTAATACTGCATGAAATAAAGTTTTTTAAATAACAGTGTGATAATCCAAAACATTCCGTTTGGTGGAAGAAAGGAAAACTAACAATACTATTTTGATTCAACTAACAGAACAATACCTGCGTCCAATGCCCATAGTCTGACTCCGATATGCAACAATCTTTTCAAATGAGATAACTGGGAAGAAGTCGGAGTCAATCAATGATGGCAGCTTTCTCATTTCTTTAAATCTGAATTTGGAGCCAAACAGGGGGAATTAGAAAGGTTTCACGAAACACATTGCATACGTTTCAAAAACTAAAAGTACAACAATTTGTGGTAAAGAATATTACTACCATCAAGAAAATTGTAACAAAACAATATTGCTATTTGAAAATTGTTACATGGATATTTTTATTATATTAGAAACCATTTTTTTCCATTTATACAATTTTATAGTTATGTTCAAATTGTATAGATAATTTATTCTGCACTGTATACGTCATCTCTTATTGATTTCATAAGCATCATGTTGTAAATGTTCGACAGTAGAAAATCGTTGTATCTTAATAATAATATAAATGGATAACTATTACGTTTCAAATAATTTCAAATTAATAAGTAATATTCCAGTATTTCAAATGCGCACAAAGTATGTAACTTGTCTATTTCGTTATATATTTACATAGCAAATCGTACTATAAAGTTTCTGGGTGACTACTCAGTAGTATTAAACTTGGAGATCGAATTATAGATATGTTTGAGATAAATCCCATTTCTATGTATTAAACAGCGTACAATACTTAAAAGCGTAAAACTCCTGTATTTACTTACTCTACGACTAATAATAATATAATTCTGTCGTTAGAAAAGTATAAAGTTAGCAAAAATGACTAATTTTGGGTTATGCAGTGTAAATTCAAAGATTACTTACTATATTTCCCTTTATATTTACACTGGGCGAAACTAAAATTAATCAAGAAGTACAATAAATTAAGCATTCAGAGCAGTCCTCTTCCATTTTAAACATTCAATAGGGCTCCATTAAACAAAGGAAGTTAAAAGTACACATATATACTCACGCAATTTCATGGTTATGGGTGGCGTTATTGTTGAATGAGTGAATAGTTGGATGTCGGAACGCTTCCTCTGATGTGAGATCCACTAGCTGAAAAGGAGAGGATAGATGAGAGAGAAAAGAAGAATTAAAATTGATAGATATCAAAATGTTTATACGGTACGAGATGACAAATTTAGAGTATAAAACAATCAATTGATTTTAATTCAAATTTTTGTAAAATCAATAATCACTATTTGTGAATTATTATTAGTACGTACCTACATAAGACTACACATACAAACAAAAAGTGCGTTCATTTTACAGATTTATAACACAGCTATTTAATAATGCCACATGACACTAATTTAGAAGTTTAATGGAGCGGCAATTTCACATGACATTTATATTGTCATACGTTACCAAAATATACCCAAAAATACGCTAAACACACAATGTTTAAAAACAATTCAAGGAATTATAATAATAATATTCAGCGTTTAATTTCAATAATTTATAAAATACGGAATAATACAATAATCATTTTAAAATTCTTAACTTATAATCCAGAAATATGGAATTAGTTAAGAAATTAGTCACTGTGAATTCTTTAAAATGCATCGATAATAACAATTTATTAATACATAATCTAGAAGTATAAAAGGATTATATTTGAAAAGGCAGCAAAAATGGAGAGAAAACTGTTAATAAAAAGGGGTTAAATTCAAAATCAAATTATTTATTTTTATATAACAAAAAACATGGAATAATTATTAGAATTACTTCGTTCGACAAAGGAAGTAATCAGTCTCTGACTGTATAGTGATTAAAACTTTTTACCAGAGATTATTGTCTCTTTTTTAATAATAATAATAATATTAATCACTGATGAACATTCAAATAAATTGTTCCATAGTTTTTGATTTTATTCAATGATTTTTTTAAATCTTACCAGTAAAATTATAACAACCGATTTATTATAGTATTTGTGCTCTGACGATGATTACAAATATTTACATCCACTAAAACCGATATTGTAAGAGAGACTAACCACGAGCAGATAACAAGAATTATGGAAGAAGCCTGGCACGAGAGACTGGTAGATGAAGATCAACGCCAATCCAGACCGGAGTCGATGGGCTCCAAGTAGAGTAAAGGTGGTCACGGGGAAAACGCGCTTGAACCAGACCTTCCATTTGGGGCTTCCGAGTGCACTACCATCAGGTGGTGTCATGAGTTTAGAGTTCTCGAACTATCAGAGGAACCAGGTGACATGGTGCTTTATGAATATATGGTACATGCATAAAATACATTGGTCGAGTCAAACATACATACGTGGTAAAATCAGTATATATATATATATAAGCTCTATTTAACAAAATCTCTAACAAATAACATATTATGATAAAATATGCTGAATATTCACTTAATAAGTAGTATTAAACATAAACTTACTGTCGGTTGCAGGAGCGCGCGGTCTTTTGTGTAGCAATAATTGATACATTCTTGACTGAAATCGGGATAAATACTTTCTATTTTCTGAAAATGCAAGTAAATAATAACATCTAATAAGCATAAAGCCAATAAAAAATGAAAATAATAAGTAAGTTAAGTAAACAATAAAGAAATCGCAGACTTCTATAGATAAACCAGAATTTAGATATCTATGGAAGAAATATGCACGAATCAAGATATCATAATATTATGTAGGTTACTTTTATATCCCATTTTATATCCATCCGTAATGTATTAAAGTGTACTATTTACACATAATCAATAAAAACTTTATCAAAAGTATGTGTCACTAGAGAGCAAAAGTATTGCCGCCCTCCCAACTATGTCAAACGTTTAAGAAATTTCCACCGTTAACTGGACGCTGAGATACTTAACAGCAACTAAACAGCAACAATGCAGCACACAGAAAAATTAACAGAACGCAGACAAACGTACAGAAACGTTGCAAACTGAAAAATCAATACAGACTGTGCGAATGTCTTCCTCAATTGGTCACTGATTGTCGTTGACTGTGTTAATCAATTTTATGATTGTTTTAATATTTCATTTGGAATACCTGTTCTAAAAATGAAGATTTAGGCTTATATAAAATGCTAGTAAATGTTTAAAGTTATACTAGGTATTTAAGTATACTAAAATATTACTGAAAACGAGACTATATTTTGTATTTTACAACATTTCTTTATAATGAATAATTATATTTTAAGACTAATTTATATACAAATATAATGTTTTTATGACAAATTTATACATACACAAATCTAGACTAAATTCACAAGTTACAATTAAATACATTATACATAATATGAAGCCTTTTTATGCTATATTTCATAATAAACAAAATTTGAAAATAGTATTTTATAACAATAATTGCAACAAATTACAACACTAAGAGGAAACCCATTACAAAGGTCCCCGAAAAGTTTTTGAAGTAAAAAAATAATTTTCATCTACAAGTTTTAAATTAAATACAAACAAATTTATATGCTGCTTCAAGTAGTAAAATAATGTTTGCTATACTTTATACTTTTTCATACTATTTCAATGTTTATGAATGACCGAAGGATATAGCAACTACACACACACACACGCACACATACACACACACACCTTCTTGAGATGCTGCTTCATAGCGATAACGAGATTAAGCTGCGACAGAGCCGAGCCTCTGGGTCCGGCCCAATGGAGTGTGAAGGCGGATGGTAGACAATGCACTCCGGGGGATGCGGGACAGGAGTATGTCGTCTGGCCCCGATCATCCGCCGGTGAGAACAGGAGTCCGAAGGAGTGAAGCTCGATGACCGAGCCGTCCGACAAAGAGGCAAGCCGGGTGCGGTGGGGACGGTCGAAGTTGGCTGTTGGTTGGAGAGTGTAGCGAGAGGGGCGCCATGAAAGGCTTCTTAGTCGGAAAGGGGTTCTTGGACTGAAAACGTCCCTGAAAGAGTTCTAGAGCTTAAAGGATTCTTGGATTAGAAATGTTATAAAAAGGTTTCTGATGGGGTTCTTTGGTAAAAGAGTCTAAAACTCAAACAGATTCTTAAAAAGGTTCTTAAACTCAAAAGACCGTTTTGTCCAAAGGCTTCTTGAGAAGAAAAGGTTCTTTGAAATATTTGTTCTCAAACCGGTTTTTGAGTTAAAATTAACACTATTACATCGAAAGCAACATAACTAGCCATAAAGTTGAATCGATCAATTATAACATAAATGTAGGCATACAATTCAATGAAAACTATGTAATTGTAATTGAAAGTGCAACAATTACATATTCGAATACATAATATATACTAATTAACTTTTAGAAATACACTAATTCCAAAAGAACCATTATCTACATGATTTATTATTTCTTTAATATATAGCATAAATTATTAAAATTAAAGAATACTATATGAAGTATGAAAATCAAAATAGCATTAATATATAAACGAAAATAGTTTTGCTTACCTTCCAAGGAGCGAACTTCTTTTAGACTGACGTCCATTGCAGGTCGAACAGTCTTCGGACGATAGAGTCCAGAATTCTCAACCAGCGCGCTAAAGTTAATTTAAAACATGAATTAAAATTACTTTGGCTTTAATTACTTAGACTTGATTAATCTGTGTATTACACTATTTAACACACAAAACTATTGATAGTCACACTTTCGTTAAGATTAACCTTAAAAGTAATTACATAATTAACATATACAATGAATAATTAATAATATCAAAGTTGAGTAAGCATAAATGATTAAAAAACAGATTAAGCATTTGTTGATATAAGATTACGAGCGCTTTCCATTAAACACTAAAGAATTTTAGGTCAAATGCTCGCCAAGTGTTCAGAATCAGAAATTAAAGTCATTTACGAGTATATATATATGCATTAAAAAATAATGCCACTTCAATTGGTGTAATTCTGATGATTGACATTTTTCGTATTTACAACTTTTCATTTATTGTGATTGATTTGTCCCTGAATATTTTTAATTTTGACACAAAACCTACGTATTCATATCTATAATCTGTTTCACTATTTAAATAAACACCTGTGTTACATGTAATCTTTCATGGCTTTGTATTTGATTAATATTTAAAAACTAAAAATTAATATTGAAAGCCACTCAGACAGATAGACAAGAAGCACAATATAACGAACCCGGTGAGAGGATCCAGCAGAACTGTCATCATTGGGGGCAGTTTTGTCTCAAAGTTCCCAGTCAGATAGCCGTCTTCGGTCATCTCAAGATTCAGTGATTCACCAGTCAGATCACCGACCTGACTGAATCTTGACGCATTAGATGGTTAAATGTACGACAGAGTTAGAAGAAAGTATAAGAGACATATTTTGTATTTAAAATTCTTATTCTTATTAGGAGTTTTGTTTATCATTTGGCATAACCAAATAAGTCACAAATTAATTAAACTCTAGTGTATAATTGTATATCTGCGAAATTGATATTTATCTTTAACAAATAAATGAAAAAAAACTAAATTTTCATTTTAATTACAATTAAAATTAAGAAAAGTACGAAAGAACACACAACATAGTACGATATATCAACAATAAGGACTCACAATTTAGGGTCATAGGGAGTCCTATTGAGGGTTCCATCTATAAGATTGACGAGTCTAGGTAGCACTGGATTGGATAATTCCCGACGCCAGAGTGTCTGAGGGGGGAGGATTGGTCTCCGAGTCACCCTAACCCCATCACTCAGGGAGGGAGGACAAGTGTGGATCAAGATATTTTCCAGTTGATTGCTTCGAATCTCGTGATTGCGAATGGCAAGGTGACACTCCGCGCTAGGAAAGAAAGAAAGGGGTACCGAGGGAAGTAAGATTAAAAGTAGCAGGTTGCATAACAACAAAACATAAATTGAACCCACTGGTTTACGCGAGGCGAGACGAACGAGTGTAATCAATTCTTCGATAACGAATCATAATATGATCTAAAATAGATTTCAAGTTGTGATGGAAAACGGTTCCATTTTTAAATGGGCAAACAATAAATTACATTTATCGATTTTGGAAGCGATATCAATGGACAGGCTTAATCCACCGTGTCAGAAAAACAGCTGGTTTATAGTCTAATTTTACTGTAGTGCTAATTTTATTGTGTAGTATTATTATCGTATGTACTCATTACGATTTTATTTAATCTGATTATATAATCACCTTGCTCGGCTTTTAATTGATATTATTCCCTTAATTTATATTTTGCGTTTGTGAATTATTTCATTGTGGGAGTTGTGACTGACGAGAACCCATGAAATGCGTCTGACTATATTTTTAATACTTCTCAATAATTTTTAATCACAACAATTAAACTTTTTAATTCCTTTTGAATTTAATTAGCCTGCTTCTTTTAATTTTATAAGAATTTAAAATACGTATTGGATATAATTTCAAGTTGTGTACGCGACTGGAGTTATAATTTCTACATCATGCTATTTAGAGACTTACAAAATTGTATAAGAAACAAATAAAAAGTCCCATTGTATGAAATAGTTTTCATATTTATATTGTATAATGATACTCATTCGTTATTTAAAAAATGTTAAAACAAGTATAATATGTAAAAATAAATAAATAACTTTAAAAAAATCGTAAATTTCTCAATTTTGATTAATTAAAACATTATACGTACTTGGCTTTATATTATTCAAAATTGTAGTTGCTTTAGAAATTTAAAACCCTCAATTTTTAAATCGTAGCTAAATATGCTAGATTTTTAAAGAGAAAACCATTTGTTCAGATGTCATATTATTATCTGCTCCTTTTATTTTTAATTGAGTGTAAAAATGATTTTTC
The DNA here is from genome assembly GCA_036023295.1 of Invenusta paracnida. Taxonomy (NCBI): domain Eukaryota; kingdom Metazoa; phylum Platyhelminthes; order Proseriata; family Coelogynoporidae; genus Invenusta; species Invenusta paracnida. Next base: position 11,768 of record JAYRBW010079128.1, on the reverse strand, counting down.
TACATATTATCTTATTAACGTATTAACTATACTATTATTACTATTATTAATTCTATCCTATACTTTTTTTGAAACTATACTCGTGCTTTGCTTCCCATTATGGTAGGTACTTCACGCTTTTTTGTTTATAAATATAAAATTATTATTATTACTATCTGAAAAGACTATACAGTAGGTTTTGTCTATATACATATATAACATTATATAAAATAATGTAAGATATAATATAATGAAACATAGTTAGATATTTTATTATTAAGGATTAGGGTTAATTATCAATACCATTTTCTCGTCACATAAAATCTAATAAAACGCACCGATAAAGAAAATCTTGCGTGTGCTTTCGTTGTCCAGTCATCGCTGCTAGGCAACCAAGAAAGAAGGCGATAGGTGTGTTGGCAACCACGGAACTGAGGCTAAGCAGACGCTTATTGGCTACTTCGAACCAATCCTCAGAATCATCTTAAATGGTGTTGGTTCATTGGTCCAATAATGAAGAAGGGTAATAAGCGAGAGACGACTTAGAATTGTTACCAATAGGCATTTAATTTACTCCAAATTAAATGTTTCATTATAATATAGGGATTAGTTATGTAAAATAATGTTAAAATGTTCCTGCACATTTAAATCTAGGTGTAGCGGTTATAAGATGCCTATCTGAATATCACAGCTATTGACAAAAATAATTATTATCGACACAATAATTTTCAATTAACAAAAACAGAAAACAACAATTCGAAGGAACATTACACGTAAACTTTAACAATTTTAAAATAATTTGCCTTTATTATATTAAATAATATAGATAATTTTATTGCTCATCATCATCATAAAAACTATAAACTTATATAAAACTTACTATCAATTATCGACATCTCCTGATCGGATAATTCAATATTCAACTTCGATTTTTTCTGGATAATTTATTCCGCAATAAATTCTTTCATAAAATAATTACCTCAAATAATTAATTAACATCACTGATACGAAATTTTATAAAACTTAAATCAGTGGAGGAACATCACATTTTTAGATTATAATTCCTTCAAGAATGTCAAACATGTATCAGGCAATATCAGATATATCAGACCTGTTACAGAGTTGTAAACAAGCATCATGTAACTATAAATAAGGCTTCACACACCAGCATGGATGCATACAATGCTCCGGGCAGCATAGTAGAGGGCATCTTCCTGTGGAATATACTCAGTCTGCTGAGAGATATAAGCAGACCAACGTTCCTGTGCAAGAACAGCCTGCTCCGGAGTCATAAGGCTGGAACACAAAGGTTGACAGAATCAATCGGAAAGTGTAAGGAACTATCATAAAGCTCATAATATGTTTATTACGAAAATTTAAGAAAATTATTTTTTATAAATATTTAAAATTATAAATAATGAAATGTTGATAAAATTGTGCTTAATTTAGAATAATAAAAATATGACATGCGTTTCCTTGTGCAATTTGTGATCGACAAGTAAGGAAAACACGAAAAACGCATTTAGTTATGTTTTATTTTAGTTTCTTCAAAATATACATTTTGGAAATTTTTAGCATTTATTACAAAATGAATCAATAATATTTGCAATAGTAAATAGTTACTCAACATTAACAGTAAAACCTTCTCAATAATATTTTTATATATTTCTACGTTATAATTTATAAATAAAATTCTGTTAATAGTATAATTAGTTTTTTAATGTACTTAAAGTTTATTTCAATATATTTTAGATCTATTCCATCCTTTGAGTAGATTTATTATAGATCAATATTAAAATTCCAAAGTTTAATCTTTTGAGTCAAATAATACTTCGGACATTGGGTGCTACTTCACCAAAAACCATCAAGATATTTTCATCTAACCCCTTTAGTTATCAATTTTACTTGAAAATTAAATTTTGTAAAATTGATTTCCAAATAAAAATAGAATATTTCTTCAAAATTAAATCCAACAAAATGTTATAGTTTTAACCATAGACTAATATTAGACTAGATAGATAGATAATAATAGACTAGATTAATGAGACCTGAAAATTATATTAAATAAGTTAAATATTTTGTTATAATCCACTCATTTATAACTGACAGTCAAACTGTTGCCTAACACTTTGACTTAATTAAATTGAATATAATGCTTAACTGTACTTTAACTGGATATGCTGTTCAAATAGACAAAATTAAACAAATATTCTACTGATAATAAGGCGACGGGCTAAAGTAGCATGTAACATAATTTAAAATATATGTAGGTTAATAATATATTTACATTAATTATGTAAATTTTTATAAATAAATATATCCTGTAAAATGCCTGAATCGGATAAATTGTGAGCAAATAAAATATACATAAAATAAAATGTAATACTACTGATAGTAGGTGACGGGCAAAAGTAGTACGAAACGTTACTTTTTTAAATATTATTTACACAACTCGTATAAGAACGAATTTTTTAAGTCTGGAATAATGAATAAAACACAAAAATGTTCAACAAAATTAACAGTGGGACAACTCTTGTCAATTTTACTCTATGGTTTAACCTCATTCCCTTAAATAATTGTAATTTCAGGTCGTTTTTACTTTGCTTACTCGATGTTAAACCTGTAAAAAGAGATCGATCTCCAAAGTATTAAACTTTACTCACCCATTGTCATAGTTAAGAGCGCGGAGCAAATGCCCCATTGCAGCTGCCGAGTGTCGCTCCCAAGGTTCCAGATTGAGTGACTCGCTCCTCTTGATAAGAATGTCAAGGAAGATATCGGCGAAGTGGTGGTGTCCTGAAGAAGTCCACATCCTACTCAGATCGATCAAGAGACACATCCCAATCCCATCTAAATGGACCCGAGATTTAGTGTTATTTAGTGTTTTAGCTGGAAAAGTTATTAATTAATATAAATCTTATGTTTACAATTGTTAGACAAAATTTGTAAATGCATGTTATCATCATAATTAGTATATATGAGGTTTCTATATTATAATGTCTCCTTCAATTTTAATGTTGATAAACTATATATATATATATACATACTTTTTTGAACCACTAGCATGAAAATTACATTTTTATAGAAAACGTGACTCAGATTTCCAAAAAAATTGTCTTATATAAATTTGTATTATAGTAAAGAAAAAAGCCTATTTATCTACAACATAATTTTCCAAACTGCCAATAAAAAAACATTAAAGTCGCAAATAATAACAAATAAGGATAATTTTATGAAAATTCTAAATAATTTTATAAAACATTTTTTTTTATATTAAATACATTTTTTCAAATACTAAAAAAATGCTTAATGTGAAATTATAAACTAAAATTTCAAAATTATAAAAATTTATGTTTAGAAAAATTTTATAAACGATTGCACAATTATAAATATAACAAGATAACTATGACCAGACTTTTGTTAAGACTTTTCTTCCACAAAGCCAAAACGCACACTCATTAAAGAAGGCGTGGTTAGCAAGCTTCAACAGGCCACTTCCGGCTTCTCCCAGTTGTCCCAGGGTCCATCGAGCGTAGGACATCGCCTCATTGCCAACCAATCGCATCAAAATTGGGAACCTAAACAGTCAGAATTAGAAGTAGATTAAATAAGGGCTATAAAATTATTCAAATATTAACAATGTTTGGTGCATAAACTCTCAAAATGACGCAAAAAATACTTTTAATGCAAAAAAATGACTCTTAAAATGACACAAACATATAAAAAAATTTACAGATAAAATAATACATGAATATAGCTAAAAAATTATAAAATATATAATTTAAATTAAAAAAAATTGGAAACAGGATAGAGGTACCTTGTGAAAAAGTCTTCAAAATATATTTTTTCTCTGTCATAAATAAGAAAATACACATTAAAATAAATATCACTTCGCTACATCTGACAAAACAAATAAAATATTTAATATTTTACATATCGCCAAACCAACAATTATAGCTTAATAGTTCATAAAAGTTTTATATTGTATTCTCAAATAATAAAAGAAATAGAATGTTAAAATTTAAAAATGTATGAAATATAATAATTTCGGGAATATATTATTAATAAGTTATTAAATTTGTTAAAACGATATCAGTAAAGTAATATCAAATTTTAATTTTCGAGAAATTACTATAACAAAACCTCCAGACTTACTGATGTAGGAGCCGGACATAGATTTTAGTGAGATGCTCCTGACAGCTCATCTGTTGATGTGAACTTGTCCGCTTGGACTGTCTAGAGGAGCGGTTGGGGGTGACAGAAGCAGCATTGACGGTGATGTTTCGAGACTGTGGGTAGCTCATTGCCGTTTGATAGAGGTGGACAATGAAGTCGGACAGAACTGAAAATGTGGAAAGTGGTCAAACATAAAATACGTAAGAAGTACGTGCGGTGATGCATTCGTACCATCATACTTACTGTCACACGTACTGTCATACTTACTGTCACACGTTCTGTCATACTTACTGTAATACTTACTGTCACACGTACTGTCATACTTACTGTCAAACGTACTGTCATACTTACTGTCACACGTACTGTCATACTTACTGTCACACGTACTGTCATACTTACTGTCACACGTACTGTCATACTTACTGTCATACTTACTGTCACACGTACTGTCATACTTACTGTCATACTTACTGTTATAAGCTTATTGTGATGCTTAATGTCATACTTACTGTCATACTTATTGTCATGCTTACTGTCACACGTACTGTCATGCTTACTGTCATATTTACTGTCACACGTACTGTCATACTTACTGTCATACTTAGTAGCATGGATTAATAAAAGAATCATTTATAACCAAACACTAAAATTCTATTATTCAACCGTGCGAATGTTTAATCATTTCTGTTAAATAACTTACTTGTGATTTTTTTGTAAGGTTTTATATTTAACTCCTTTTTCAAAATCTGCCTTTATGTTAGACTGAAATACTATCAATCAATATACATATCTCAAAATATTGAAATTCCATTTAAACATAATTTCGCCGTTATGACTAGTCAAACAAAATATGCTTACACTTCAGAGTAACAAAGCTTTTAATAAAATTAATCAGTTTAAGTGGATTTGTCTAAATTGTACAGAATGTAAAATTTTCAAAAGGTGGTAGATACATTAACCCTTACTGTCACACGTACTGTCATACTTACTGTCACACGTACTGTCATGCTTACTGTCACACGTACTGTCATACTTACTGTCATGCTTACTGTCACACGTACTGTCATACTTACTGTCATGCTTACTGTCATACTTACGTCACACGTACTGTCATACTTACTGTCATACTTACTGTCACACGTACTGTCATACTTACTGTCATGCTTACTGTCACACGTACTGTCATGCTTACTGTCACACGTACTGTCATACTTACGTCACACGTACTGTCATACTTACTGTCATACTTACTGTCATACTTACTGTCACACGTACTGTCATACTTGATATTTTTAACCTAAAAAGTATTTTAGTCGAAAGATTTTGCAGTTTCACAATAATCGGGTGAATTGGAGAGTTTAACTTTTCTTCAATTTTAAAATAATAATTTTCTTAAGTTTTCATTATATTACAAAAACAAGTGAATTGTAAAAAACCAGATCCACTTACTTTTTAAACTGTATTCGGGCCAGATAGCCAGTGCTGGGGATGCCACTTTATCCACACTAAACAAGCAATCGTGGCCAAACTGGGCCCCAGTGCGAAACCAAGACTCAGCCATGCTGTTACATCGGTTTCCATGGTAACAACAACTGTGAAGAAAGCTCTCCAAAGATCGGGAGCATCGCCAATCCCCGGAATTTATTATCCCAATGACATCACAGCGGGTGCCTCTACCACGCCAGCCCTTTGCTGAGTTGGGCGAACTGATGGACAAGGCAGTGGTACTGGCCGCTAGGGTCTCGCATCGTGCCAGTGCTTGCTGGAACCAGAGGTGACTCCGGTCATTGAACGCCTTCTCAAGGACAGCCTGGTTAACCTTTGCCTAGATTTAAGATAATTTAACAAAATAAATAATAATACATAGAACACTTTCGAAAAATCAGTTTTACTGTGTACATTGGTACTCTAGTACTCATAATTGTAGGAGTAAGAGGAGGTGCATATCCACAGCACCTTCAAAATTCAAATTTGATGCAAAAAAATCAATTTAACGAAAAATGTAAAAATGAATATTTCTTTAAAGGTTCAAAAAATATATAAAGCGGCCAGTTAAAAATGGACAATATTTTGTAAAACTATAAATATAACAACAATCTTTATAAAAAACGTTACAGAATGCTTTTGATGCATTTGTATAATGGAAATTATCTCTAGTAAGTATTAATGTTAATAGTTACTTATGTAAACAACGACCCTCAAACACAATAATAATGAATGTATGCCATGATTTTATAATACCTTACTGTGAGTAAAGTTGATAAATGGCTATGCATATTGATATATGCAAGACAAACATAAATGATGAAATATTCATACAAAATGTGGCCATTATTATGGTTTTACTAGTAGTTAATGTTGGGGGTATATGCAATAATATTCTTATTAATACTTATTTTTCGAATATTCTTCGTATTATTATATGTTATACTTAGGTATTTTTATTAATACTTATTTATCGAATATTCTTCGTATTATTATATGTTATACCTAGGTATTTTTATTAATACTTATTTTTCGAATATTCTTCGTATTATTATATGTATACCTAGGTATTCTTATTAATCGCTTTCATTTGATCTGATTAATTTGAGCTCCACTTATTGTAAGTACACGCGTGCAATCTTAGTCTACTAACTTCATGAATTTATCATTTATCCGCATAGGCCTGTGTTCCGTCAAGTTACTATACATACATGTAATTTATGCTATCATTCTCTTCGGACTTTAATCTTTCAATTTCATATGGTATCAACTAATCCTTGCTTCTAAAGCATTTATTATACAAATGATAAAATATGCGGTTTGCTGCCAAAGTACCTTGCATGATTGTTCTTTCTTTACCAAACATAGCCTATTCTATAAAAAAGGAATGGAATTCTAAAATAAGCACTTTTAAGTAAGGTATTCCCTTGATAAATGTAACCGGTAAATACCAGGGTGTCCACGTTTGTTTTCCAAAAAATTCGAGGACATTCGAGGACATTTCGAGTACACACAAAAAAATCGAGGACATTCATTTTTAGAGGTGGACATAAAAATTAACAAGGAGCAATTTATAAATCAACACAAAATTTGATTAAATACTGACTGATTGAGAAACCAAAAATAATATACACTTATGTACAAAAATATATTTACGCGCAGTATTCCCTGCAATTAGTATGTATTTGAGAATAGTAATATTGTACTTATTAAATATAATAAGCAATACACACAAAGTAATAATACAGTAAATATAATATTAAATATACAGCATTTTTGAAATAACACTATCATTTTTTTAATTGTAAACACAAAAAAATTCGAGTGCATTCGAGTACAGTGATAAAATTCGAGTACATTCGAGGACATACACGAATTTCGAGGACACGTGGACACCCTGAAATACACGTATCTACATCTATGCAATCTGAAATCACCAAAGTATACTCACCCTTATCCCAAAAGGGACCGCCTTCTGACGCATCATCCGCCAGCGACCCGCAACCCCCTTCTCCAGCACAAAGGCCAAACTACTCAACCTGGCCAATGATGCAACCTGCCTGGGGGCCACAACCCTCTCCGCTCCACTGGCAACTGTTGTCAAAGGCAGGTCGACTACAAGTCGGGCCATTTCCGTCATGTTCTGATTCACATTCACGTCCCCCAGTTGCGATAGACTTGCCAACCGATGTGCCATCTGACAATCTTGGTTCTGTTCTTGCTGCACTCGAGTCAAATCGCGGCGTCGACGTCTTTGACGCTTGGAGAGATGGCCACGACGCTGTTGTTCTTGATCACAGCTGTCAGAGAGGCAGTCTTCATAATCAAGAGTAGCTCTAGTAGATGTGGTTGCCGTAATGCTTTCTCGTTCTTCCTCGCTGTCTGAGACGGGAACAAAGACACCAACTTCCCAGTCGTCAGTCGCCATGATTTCTGACTTGTTCTATAAGAAATTGTGAATGAAGTAAGCTATCAAAGAACAATAGAAAAATGGGCTTATGACTCTGTTTTCTTGACTCTTTATGGAACCTTTATCAGATAATGTCTTATTCAGGAAATACTTACGACATTTATTTTAAATTACTTTCGAATAATATTCCACATTGGACATTTTTAACGTTATGTTTTATGCAAAATCATGTTTTCACACTGATTAATGTAATAATAGAAAGCTAAAAGGTAGACATATATATAATCAGCAATACTTGCCTTCAACTCTCGCCAATCTAATACATGAAAAAAGAGCAATGAATAGATGTTATTTATATAAAAACAAGTTATAGCAATCTCATAGGTGCACTCATAACTGTGCCATAAACAATTTATTATTTAAACTCCACGTTTTTAAAGTCCTGCACTATTTCGTTTCATTGTCTACATATGTCTTACATTTGATACTTTTCTATATATAACTTACTCAATATATATATATATGAAATTAAATTAATTACAGCTGATTTTATATAAACAATAATAAACTGGGTTATATAATTTTTTTGGAAAAGATATCAAAGATATGCATATTTCAACCATGAACGAAATTAATATAGGTAACTAATATTATTTTTTAACAAATTTTTTATGTATTTCCTTAAAATGCTTATTGTAAAAGTAATCCTCATGGTAGGATTTTTAATTATGAAAAATACGTATTGATTTGGTACTTATAGGAATTATTTCAAATAAATAGAAAATCAATCTAAAATGATCATAACAATGATTCTAATAATAATCAGGCAAAAATTATAAAAAATTATTTCTATAATCACTTGTTTTCTTCAGTTCAGATTTTCTTCCTTTAAGTTATATTTTTAAATTAAATAAAACAATATATTTCCAGCGTTGTAAATTAACATTAAATTTCACATACGCATCTTTTATATGATGTTCATTTTATACCTCAAATTTGAGAAATAATTCAGAAAAAGACAAAGAAAAAACATCTCATAAATTTCAATTTTAGACAATATCAAAGAATATTTGAATATTTAAATTTATTTGAAATAAACTATTATAAGTCTTGATAATAAACATAAATTATGTCTATTTCATAACTATATATCTAATTTATTAGTAAACTTTGAGAAAAACAAAATGACTAAAAATAATTTACCAGAATATGTAGTTGAATATGCTAACATGCATATTATTTTCAGCAGCATAAATAAAGAAACATTTAAATACTTTAAAATAGAATAAAGAAAACGTTTTACATGTTTGTATATCATGATTAGGTATACAGATAGATAGACAGAACAAAATAGTCTGTTTGTATGTAATAAACATTAATAACATAATGACATGATAAAATTATACCTAATGCTTATTTAAATATAAACAATGTGATAGGCTAAGATAATTTAATAAGTAATGGGATTGATATAAATACAAGAAGATTGCACATTACATTGTTAATAGATATTTTTAATTAATGTATGGACAGAAAATAGATTTTTGAACTTTAGTGTAAATTAATGTCAAACAGGAGTGCACCATGCTATAAAAACCAACATTTCATGGTGACCATAAATCAGGCTATACATCATAACTGAATCAAGTAATAGAATAGTAGCAGGGTTGAGTGTTGAGTATTGTAACAAGAAAAATGATTACATCATACAATTAATCAGGAATACACACTAAATTCCTATATGATTTGCCACTCTTGAAATTTGATTATATATATAGAATTAATATTAATTAATTAATTAGTCTGAGCCAAACCTATGATATAGGCTCCATTAGATAACTACAAGTCCCATTGTTTAGTTGGTTATCAGCTACAAATTGGTCTTTAGGCAGTGCAGTAATTGAGATCTGTTAAGACACATTTGCAATAGATTGGTGGTATGCTCGTGTTGTGGTTAATAGTATTACGAGGTGTATGAACTGCTGAAAAGACCCAATAAGGTCCAAACAGTGCACTGTCAGCTCTCCCCATACTACTAGTAATATACAACAGTAGTGTGAAGCCACCAATTTATATTTTATATTTTTCTAGTTTTCCTGCTTAATAATAATTAAATAAATTATACTTATTACTAACACACATTTACTTGTATATATATATAACTTTATTAATATAAAAATGATATTTCAGCCAATGTATTGAAAAGTGCACAACTTGAATATTTTCAGTCGATTTTTAAAGTTAAAATATTATATTTTCTAAAATGTTGTACATATTTTCTAAATAAAAACATAGCATGTGGTTATAATTTTTGTCAAATGTTTTACATTGTTAGTTTATCTCTAAAATTTTCTATAAAGCACAAGAAAAGTATGAGTTTATATTATGGAAGTAATTATCTTAGAATAAAATAATTGTTTAAGCATAAAAGTACATTATTTCCACTTAAGATATCAAATAGTTGCAATAAAAACATACTAGAGCCTATTATAAACAGTTTTTAAAGTTGCATATGTAATGAATATGCTTTGATATATATAATTAATATATGCTGCATAAAGTTGCATAAAATTATATAAACTTGAATATTTTCTCATATTTTAAATCAACTTATTTTAAAGTATTGCTACTCTTTTAAAACTACTCAAAATTCAGCATTCTGTACTTTAATCAATAGCATGAAATCCTAGACATGTGGAAAAAATCACAGACATTAATTAACTTTTTAAATAATATTATACTTTACGAAATTTATCACTATTTGTTTATTTAAGTCAGATTTTAACCATAATGCAATTACATTATTGAGAATGATATCTTTAAGCTATAATTGTATATTAATGAAGAATGTTTCTAGACAATTATCAATATATAAATATATGTCATAAAAAATATAACTTATAGGACATTATTAAAAATAGTAAAGATAAGTCTGATTTAAAGGAAATCAAACAAATATGTATTGAATAAATAATTGTACCTTATTTTTGTAAATACACCAATATTTAAATAATATTGCCAATACCAATATGTTTATATCTTGAATAAAACAGCTTAAACACATTTTATTAATTTAATGTAAATTTATATACCATTATTTGTCTTCAACCTATGAAATTATCCTGTGCCTTGCACTGAAAATGTAGAGTAGTATATCAGGTAACATATTTATTTACACACTATTACAAAGTTCCAATTAATATATTTGTCTATAATATATACTACTTTTGATATTTAATATGTTTGTAACACCATATCAATAAATGTAAAAAATACAGTTTTATTCTAAAGTTATGCATTTTTAACCTTATCATAGAAAAAAAAGTTGGAAAAGCTATTCAATAATATGCCACTATGTAAACAAACTTAAACATTTCAAAACAAAATTTATGAAAAATGAAAACACATTTCTAAAATAAAAATAAAAGTTTTCCATTGCCTGTAACTAATTAATTTGTAATATAACATAATACATTTATATTTAAAATTTCATGAATACATATGAAGTAGTTTAAAAATGTCATATTAATATAATTAGTTAAAAAACAAATGATGTAAGTAAGTAAGTAAGTAAGTAAGGGTTTATTAGCCAAACTGGAAATCAAAGGATTTGACAATATAAGGCATGAGACAAAAAAAAGGGGGGTAGCAGCAGAATACGATAAGAACATAAAGTAACGAAAAGGTATATGAAAACCTTAACGCACAAAAAAGTGCA